>JAVJIF010018371.1:0-105901 GCA_038442645.1 Agave tequilana | reverse complement strand
CTCATGTCTGCTGGATGGTCTGCTGGGGAAAGAGATGTTCATGAACGAAGGGTTGCCGGACTTTCTGCTTCCACCGGACCTCAAGAACATCATTGCTCTTAGCTTAGTCAGCTAGGGCTCTTTCGATATTTACATCATGCATCATGGTGTAACCAGCTTCTATTGTAGCCACAAAACATCGCGCACTTGGAATCAGACGCGGCTTTAAGGAGTGAGTGCAACCTCTGAGAGGAAGAGGGACTTCTTTGTACTCCTTAATTGTAACACTCCATCTTATTTGAAGAGAGCGTTTTGACTGTAACACTCAATCTTATTGTATAAGAGAGCGTTTTTGTATCACTTTCATGTACCTGGAAATAAATAAAAGTGACACTTCTCTTTTGGCCTCTTTCATTGTCTTGAACTTTTTGTCTTTAATTAGACGCATAGAAGCAAAGAGTCTTTGACTTTGTCAAAATTATGATGGAAATTTTAATAAGCCAAACTTTGTGGAGAGAGATCCTATTTCAGGAACTCTCACGATACTGTCAGAGGTGTAATATTAACTTGACAGAGGTGAAATTTTTGATGGACCTGCCACTTTATAAGAGAAAGTGACAAGTAGAATTGGTACCCCAGGGAGGGTGAACTTTTATCAAGTGTTTGGGATTAACTTGATTGAGCTCAACTGGGATTTGATGGAAACACTGTTGATGGTGTAGTATTACCTAACAATGTTTTTAGGTAGACTTGTTATTCTGTTGAAGAGAATAACAAGTGGGGCTAGACTCGTGGGGAATCTAGGAAAGTTTGTTACCGTCAGAGGTGTGATATTAACTTAACGGGTTGGAAGTGGTCTTGTCAGAAGTGTAATGTTAACTTGACAAGGATGTGAGTTAGAGGTGTGATATTAACTTAACTCAGAAGTGTCACTGTCATAGGTGTAATTTTTAACTTGACAGTGAGGGTAATGCTAGAGGTGTAATGTTGAACTTAGCATTGGTCATCTCGGCTTGCATAAGGAAGTCCGAGGGAAAGTCATGGCCATAGGTGTATTGTTGAACTTAGCAATGACTTGGATGCTAGAGGTGTGGTGTTAACTTAGCATCATCCATTTCAGCTTCGGTGTGGAAGTCTGAAGAAAAGTGACTGTCAGAGGTGTAATATTAAACCTGGCAGAAACTTGATTACTGTTTAGAGGTGTGATGTTAAACTTTAAAGTAATTTGTCAGAGGTGTGATATTAACTTGACAAAGATTGACTCATAAGAGTAATTTGAGGACCTGTCATTCTATTGGTGAGAATTGACAAGTGAAAATTTTGAAGTGCCAGAGGTGTAGTGTTAACTTGGCAAATTTGAAAATTTGATACTCCGTTTAGAGTTGACAAGCAAAATTTGTACTCGACAAGGAATATTGAAAAGTTTCCATTACCAGAGGTATAGCGTTAACTTAGTAATGGTTGTATTTTGTAGACCTACCATTCTGTGGATGAGAATTGGTAGGGGATTTTGGAGGAAAGAGTGGAGCCAAGTCCACTTAGGATTTTTAGCAAACCCTCAGCTATTAACGGATTTGAGGTGCCTTTACCAACTACCGTTTGAGTTGGGCTAGCCATGCTATTCCCCTCAGCATGATGAGTTGTCGAAGACTTATGTTGGACTTAAAAGCCAACATTTTCTTCTATCCTTAGCCGTCGGGGGCGTCGGATCAAATGGGAACGTGTCCCTTAGGATTTTTAGCAAATCCTCAGCTGTCAACGGGTTTGAGGTGCCTTTACCAACTACCGTTTGAGTTGGGCTAGCCATGCTATTCCCCTCAGCATGATGAGTTGTCGAAGACTTATGTTGGACTTGGAAGCCAACATTTTCTTCTATCCTTAGCCGTCGGGGGCGTCGAATATTAATGAAGAAGCTCTTCTTGTTTTGATCAGAGGTGTATTTTTAACTTGATCAGCAGGAGAATACCATTTAAGGATAGTATTTCTTCAGGAACCTGCCATTGATCGGCATCATGAGTGTATCGCCATTCGGGGTTATGAGGCGATATGACCCATTTGAGTAGACTGACTCTACTACAAATGGTCCTTCCCATTTGGGTTGGAATTTTCCTTTTGTCTTGTGCGTCATTACCATGGGTCTTCTGACGGCTAAGACAAGATCGCTTTTCTTGAAAGTTCGCACTTTAACTTTCTTGTTGAAGGCTCTGGTAATTCGAGCTTGGTAGAGCTCGATTTGCTGTTGGCCTGCAGACGCTTATCATCTAAGGCCTCCAGTTCTTGGAGTCGCTGTCGATGCTTCTCCTCGGTTGTCATCTCCGCTGTCAAGGCGACGCGTAGAGATGGAATTTGGATCTCTAATGGGAGCACGGCTTCGCACCCATAGACCAAAGAAAATGGCGCAGCTTTAGTTGGGGTTCGCACAGTTGTGCGGTAAGCCCATAAGCATTCACCCAACTTGTCGTCCCAGTCTCGTTGACTTTTCGAGACGAACTTCTTGAGAAGCTTGCCAATAGTCTTGTTGAAAGCTTCTGCGAGGCCATTAGCGGCAGGATAGTATGCCGTTGAGGACACACTCTGGATTCTGAACTTGGCACAGAATCTCTGGAATGCCTGGCTAATGAACTGGGGTCCATTGTCATAGATAATTCGCCGAGGTACACCGAAACGGTAAATAACGTGGTGTTTCACGAATTTGATCACGTTCGACGATTTGACCTCCTTCAAAGGATGGCTTCGGCCCATTTGGAGAAATAATCGGTTATTGCCAAAATGAACCGATGTCCTTTTGATGATGGTGGGCTGATAGGACCAACCACATCCATGCCCCACATTTCAAATGGCCAGGTAGAGGCCGTAGAGTGGAGGTACCCTGGTGCTTGATGGATGAAATCGCCGTGCACTTGACAGGCGTGACATCTCTTGGCATAAGTGACGGAATCGGCAATCATCTTGGGCCAGTAGTAACCCAATCTTTGGAGTCGATGTGCCAGTTTTGGGCCAGGTTGATGGGCTCCACACATGCCGTCGTGGGCTTCTTTCAATACCTCTTGAGCCTCCTTTGGTGAGAGGCACCGGAGCAAGATCCCGTCATGCGATCGACGATACAATGTTTGCGTAATCGCATTATAATAGAATTTAGGGGCTTTCCTTCGAATGGCAGCCGCCTCTTGGTGTCTTCAGGCAGGATGTCGTATAAGACGTAGTCGATATAGGGGAATCGCCAGTCTTTAAGCTCTGGACCGGTTGATGCTTCAAGTGCTTCTTCGCGGTGACGACCTCCCGTTGACTCCTGATAATCCTCGAGAGCATTTCTCAGGCAATACAGGTCGTGGCTATAGACGAATATCTTCTCCATTGCTCAGCTAGAAGAGCTAGGAGGCAGCCAGGGATGGAGTGATGCTGCTGCGCGCATTTTGCCTGCGCGGTACATGGTCGATGTAGAAGCTTGTAAACCCCTCGGCCATGCGGATAGTCGCGTTGTAATAGGGTACTAAGTCTTCATGTCTGACTTCGTACTTCCCGTGAACTTGGCTGACGATGAGCTTGGAGTCGCCGTATGCCTCGAGATTTTTAACGCCAATCTCATCGGCGAATCGCATCCCAATCAAAAGAGCGTTGTACTCCGCCACATTGTTGGAACAAGGCTCAGTTAATGAGACAGCTCGGGGAATCACATAATTTTGTGGGGATACGAGTACTACTCCTACCCCTGCTACTAAGTGTCCCTTCGGGCTTGTTCTTGATGCACCGTCGAAGAAAAGTTGCCATACTTGACTTTCAAACGACGTCTGAGTCAGGCAGACTTCAGCAACTTCATCTGGAAGATCCTCGTAGACTTTGGCTGCCCTCGGATCTGGGTGCTCAGCTAGGAAATCCGCGACTGCTTGTCCCTTAATGGCCTTTTGTGGTAAAAGTGCATCTCATATTGGGAGAGCAATATGGCCCATTTTGCCAGTCGGCCATTTAGCGATGAAGGTTTAGTCATAAGTAACCTCAGGGGGTTGATTTTTGATATGACGTTTATAGTTTGGCCTACCAGATAGTGTCGCATTTTCTGGATTACGAACACTAGTGCCAAACATTCCTTCTCGATCGGGTTATACCGATGTTCGGCTCCGATCATTGTTCTACTTAGATAGTATATTGCTTGCTCACGTCCCTGATCGTCATTCTGAGCTAGTAGAGCTCCCAAAGAATGATCCATTGCTCGGACATACACCAGGAAAGGCTTTCCGGATACCGAGCTGCAAGGACTGGTGGTTGGGTGAGGTATTGCTTGATTTCCTCGAATGCTTGTTGGCAGGCGTTATCCCAAATGAATGAAACACCCTTCTTCATCAGCTTAGCGAAAGGTTGGCATCTTCCGAAAAGGTTTGAGATAAACCTGCGGATGTACGCCAATCGTCCTTGCAATCCTCTGAGTTCTTTGAGATTTCTCGGAGGTTGCATCTCCTGGATAGCGCGATCCTTTTCCGGGTCCAAGTGAATTCCGTGGATGTTACAACAAATCCTAAGAATTTGCCACTGGCCACCCCCAGGAAGGACTTTGTGGGATTCATCTTCAATTGATGAGCCCGCATGATGTCGAAGACCACCTTCAGGTCTGCTATGTGATCTCCTTTAGTGTGGCTTTTTACCGCGATGTCATCAATATAACATTCTACCGTTTTACGTATTTGCTGATGAAAAATGGCGTTCATGGCCCTTTGGTATGTTGCCCCTGCATTTTTCAGTCCGAAGGGCATGACGGTGTAGCAATATACCCCTAGAGGTGTTCTGAAGGAGGTATGCTTTTCATCGTCAGGATACATTTTGATTTGATTGTATCCTGAGAATCCATCCATGAAGGACATTCGTTCGAATCCACAAGTATTGTCAATCATGACATCTGTGATTGGCAATGGGAATTCGTCTTTGGGACAAGCCTCGTTTAGATCACGGAAGTCGATGCAGATCCGGATCTTCCCGTTCTTCTTGGAGACGGGGACGATGTTGGCTACCCAGTCGGGATGTTGTTCTTCCCTGATGAAGCCAGAATCAATAAGTTTTCTGACTTCTGATTGAATTGCCTCCATTATCTCCGGACGGAACCGTCGCTGCTGTTGTTTGACAGGTTTTTGCGTCCGATTGATGTTGAGGCGGTGCATAGCCACTTGAGGATCAAGTCCAGGCATGTCCTCGTAATTCCAGGCGAAGACGTCTATATACTCTTGTACAAGAGATATTAGATCTTCTTCTCCGAAGGTGACAGCCGTCACTTATGAAGATGGGCTTAGGGTTAGCCTCATCTCTTAGGTTGATCTGAACAACCTTGTCTTCTGTGGGTGGCTCGCGCTGTTCAAAGCGGGTATCCCAAAGAGCATTTAAATGTTTGATCCAAGGATCTGTATCGGATTAGATCATTTCTTCATTTCCATCTTCCGGGTGGCTTGTCGAAACTATGTACACTGAAAGTTCCTTGAAGATGTTGCCAACACTGACATCTGACTCCCAAGATGATGTGTCTGAAGAGTAATCGTTGCTCGACGATTCTTGAGAATCGGAGGCTGATGGGACCGGAGTTGATACATAGCCCAACCCCCGGCGTGTCCGATGATAATAATCGGGGGCTTTCCCTTTCGGCACAAAGGATTGAAGCAACGTCCTCCTTCCTTTGCCGAAGTTCAACCGGGTTTGTTGGTCAGGTCGTACCCCATGGATCTCATTATTTTGAGCGCTTTTGGTTCGTAATGACCGAACTGAGGGGATTCTTCCTCGCCTTCCGATTCGTCGCGGGGCGTTGGTTCAGACGAGATTCGCCCAAAAAGAATTGGTTTTTGGCCTTTCCGTCTTGCTGGAACCATAAATAGATTCTTGCGCATTACCATTGTCTTGGTATGTCTCGAAGGACGATTTCACTAGTACATGCAATGATGTTAAGGCACCCATTGCCGACCAGAGATCGTCATCTATATCAGTGCTAGTGTCTGACGGTATTGAATCAGAAGCACACACAGAAAAATACGCAAAATCTAAATCTTCATTAATATACCAACCGCCTACATCATCGGTGGTATTATCGACATCGGGCTTATTAGTGCCCGTTACAAGTGGTTCTAACTCCCGCAGGCATTCTTCTTTCTCAGGCTCAGTGTCAGCCTCATTACCAGAGTCTGGCTCCTCTGGTTGAGGGGCTTCATCCGTCTCCACCGGATCTTGGTACAACAAGAGTCGGTGAAATAATTCTTGATCCCTTTGAACGGATGCCTTTCGGCGATCAACGTCTGCACATTTCCACTTCCGTCAATGTACTTCATGACTTGGTGGAGAGTGGAGGGAACGATGGAGTTGCGGTGGATCCACGGTCATCTCAGCAATAGATTGTAGGAAGTGTCGGCGTCAATGATGTAGCATATCACTTCTGACTTGAGACTTCCAATCTGACACCTGAGCTTGATCTTCCCCATCGGACGGGTCTGGTTGGCATTGAACCCATAGATAGTTGTCTGGGTGGGGCTCAAACGATGGGTAGGAATGCCGAGATGTTGCATGACCCGGCGAGGCATGATGCTCAACGCGGACCCTGGGTCTACCTGGATGCGGTTCACCTCGGACGATCCAATATACCCTGTGAAGTACAGGGGTCGATCATGCTTCCCTTTGACCTGCATATCATCTGCCGTGAAGGTGATGCAGGGGGCATTCTGGGAGGTGTGGAGGCAATCCTCTACATCTTCCTCCTTCGGCACCTGGGTCATGAAGACCTCAGCATTTGCCAGAGCTTCTTGCAGAGCTTCCCTGGTCGACTTTGATAGTCTAAGAAGTTCATACAAGGTAATGCGTGCCGGAATGTTGGTCAACTGAGTCAGGACATCAAAGCGGTAAGGTGCCGTAGATCCTTCCGCGATGCCCTTCTGAAGGGCTCGAGAAAATCGAGTCGCCTTCTGCTTCTCCACGGGTGGCTTTGTGGAGGGCCTGACTGGCTCCGCAATTGGTTGTGGAGGGACTACCGCCGTCTCATCGTACTGTTTCAAGTACGCCTGTCCTGAACGGGTTCCCGCCATCGGTTGGTTGGGCTCTGCCGCCAAGACTATCGTTTCCTCCTCTGAGTCGGTCAGTGAAGGGATATCAGTCTCCGCTTCTCGAGAGGAGGCACCCACCACATTGCAGGACGAGGCTTTTGCCTTGCCTTTGGATTTCCTGTTGGTCACAGTAGTTCATTGCTGTTCATTGACAAGGTCAGGGTGGACCCACATAATTTCCCCTTGAGGTGTAGGGACGGGTACCAAGCCTTTCTCTTGCTGCTGGTGAGGGTCTGTGTTGACAACTCTCAGCTCTCCTTTTGGAATAGGAGTTACCCCCGCAGGCGTTGGAGGTTGTCTCCCGAACTGGAGAACCGACGTCACATTAGCCGTCACCTTCTTCTGCTCTGGTCGGAGCTTTAACACCTCCGCGTCAATCAGAGCCTGAATGTCCTTGAAGACGTAGCAGCTTTTGGTGGGGTGTCCCAACATCCTGTGATACATGCAGTAGTTGGGATTGTCGGTCTTGCCGACTTCCTCTGGGCGTCGAGCTTTAGGGAGCTTCAGTCGGTTGCTCTTGTTGAGTAGTTTAAAGAGCGAATCGACATGTTCCTCCTTGAAGAAATATTGCTTGTTGGCGCGTGGCTGGCTTGAAGAGCACTCGCCTTGCCTGATTGAGGTTTGGCGGGAGATTTGGTCTCCGTTGCCAATTATCCTTCCGCTTTGTTTGGAGGGATGCATCTGGTGCACGCCTTGTCGTCCTTTCCGGCCTAGGCTTACCTTTCTCCGCTCTGACGCGGGCAACAATCTCCTCAGCCTGTTCACCTTGTTGGACTAATCGCTTCCAGGTGCGGCTTTCAGCAACTCCTATTTGAGCAAGGAGTGAGGTTTGGAGATTGTGGCGGCATGTTTCCACCAGGGTGGCCTGGGTCATACCGCTTGGACACCGGAGTGCCATATTCCGAAATCTTTCCACGAAGGATTTGACGGACTCCCCTTTCGTTGTTTGGTAGCCAAAAGGGTTGGCATTGTGACTTCGGAATCATCCTCGAAGAAGCGTGTTAAAAAGAGCTTCTCCAAATCGCCCCAGTTCTTGATAGAACCTTCTGGGAGCTTCATAAACCATTCAAAGGCCCCCTTTCAGGGTGCCGATGAACAGGCGTGCCAGGATGGCGTCATTATCTACTACATTCCCGGTTTGGGATTTGAAGTAGTAGATGTGCTGGTTGGGTGACCCCTTCCCATCAAAGGCTTGAAGAGTTGGAGCTTTGAACTTGGGCGGGTACGGAACCAAGTCCCATTCAGCCGGTAGGGCCGGACCACTCCTACTTCTTGGAGGTCTTTGCGATTGGCAAGGGCCTCGAGGCGTCGCTCCAGTTGACTCATTCTTTTAACATGAGCCTTTCCCTGGTCTTGGTCGCCTTTTACTTACGACGAGGACTTGGACGAGCCGGAAGTAGATCGCCGCGTCTCCTCAGAAGGTTCGGAAGATGAGCTTTCTCCCTTTTTCCCTTTGCCCTTTGACTTTTTAGGAGGGGACCTCCTCCTGTCTTCGAGCAGCTGTGCAATCGCCTGCTTGAGGGAGTTGATAGATTCCTGCTGAGCAAGAATCATATCCATTTGTGCCTTCTGGATCTGCTCCAAACGTTTAGTCGTCTCCTCAGGAGTGCCTGTCATGTAGGCGGAGGTCTCCTTCTCGACGGAAGAGTTTGAAGCCCTTGATTCCGCTACGGCGGAGTGAGAATCATTAATGCCATGGGCTAAGGCATTATAGTCAATTGGGGGAATGACCCCAGTCCGGGTGCGAGTGTGTCGATATACCCCTTCCGGTTCAGAGTCAGACTCAGAGTCGTCTGAGCTGACTGCAAGTTATTTTCCCTTGCTCCTGCTTGTCATATTCGCAGTGAGCTCCGGGTACTCAACGTCAGAGAAGGTTCTCCTTCTGTGGGAGCGTCTTCTTTTAGCTGACGGAGGAATCAGGTCAGCTGTCTGACTAAAGACTGCTGGTGTACGCCTGATCCGCAACGGCACTCAGAGAGCATATGGATGAGCCGTTGGCAGCAACACGATGAAGTGGCCTGATTGGCACTTCTTTTCTTCGTCAGATAATCCCTCAAATCCATGGGAGGGGGATTGAAAAGATTTGCCTCGCAACGTCGAAGACGGGAGGCATCCATGTGCTGCACAGCCTGGACGCAGGCATCAGAGACGCGGTTTTCTTGCGCCGCAGCTGTTCAGCGCGCGTCTGGCGTCTCCAAACGCGCCTGTCGCGTTGCTGTTTGGTGCGTCGGGGCAGAGACACTTGAGAGAGGATGGGCTGTTGAGCCCCACGCCTATGGGCTTGTGCCTCTTGCGCTTGACGAGGCGCAGAGGTCTCATTTTGGCGTTTGTTGATTTGGTCCTTAGAGGACCTGACTGAAGGAATCTCACGTTTGGGGGCCAAACGCGGACTTCACGTACTGGACGCGGCGCGGGCAAGGCGCGAGATTGTACGTCGCGTCCAGCCTCAGTTGGACGACCAACGGTTCCAACTTGCAGCTGACGCGCACGTCTCCTCTGTCGACGCTCAGCGTTTCGATTGCGTCGAGGAGGTGGAGAGAGACCAACGATATCCTGATGCTGGACACCAGGGATTTTGACCACGCGGGTCTCCTGAGAGACGCTGACGCGGGTGTTCTGTGCGACGCGGTTGGTCGCAAAGGCAGATGTGCCTGGGACCACGCGGGCCTTCTGAGAGGCGTTGGCGCGGGTACCTTGCTTGGCACAGTCGGCAGCAGGGGAGCTCGAGAAAGCCACAGATTGGGCCTCGAGGCCATTCCCCGTCGAGACCCGGCGGCAGACGCGGGTCTTTGGGCTCTTGGAGCCGGAAGAGAGAAAACTCTCGTACTTCGCCTGGTCGAACTCGACAACGAGCGATTCGACCATCTTCCCCTTATAGTGGACGTCATCTTGCGCCACTATTTGCTCCTCAGTGACAAACGTAGTCCCCAGCGGAGTCGCCATCTCTTGTATGACCCGGGAAAGAGGGAGACAGTGATTGTAGTAAAAGTTTTCCTTGAATCAAATGAAAATGATTACAACAAAAACTGTTCTTTCCGGTTACAAGGGAGGGAGAATATTGAATCTTGAATTCCCCCTTTGTTTAAGGCTGGGTTCTTCGTGTGGCGGTGGAGAGTGAATCTTGTTCTCCGTTGACCAGATGACCGTCCTTCAGGGATCTCCTCTTTGGCCGGTAGAAAGAGTGACACAGCTCTGTCTACCAAAACTCTAAAAGAGAAGGTAGGCGAAAGCTAGCTCGTACGCAGCGAACTTACTGAAGAGTTGATCTGCTTCTTCTCTCTCTGTATCGCCCTCTGTCTCTCTTCGCCTGATTGATTCTCTCTGATCTCTCCTTCTGATTGCCGATTGCCTCGACCTCATAGTAAACGAGGCTATTTATAGAGGTCCTAGGGGTGAACGTGCCCCCTGAAAACGCTCCACAATGAGGGCCAACTTCCCCGCTACATGGGCGGTAACTAACCCACGTGCCTGCTAAAGACATGCCACGATGGGGGCTGATTTCCCTTACGTGTGGGCAGTGATTGGTCCCTTAACCAAAGCGGTTATAACTGAGACGCGGGTTTTAGACCTTTGCGTCTTGAGGCTTGAGACGCGGGTGTCAGGCCAACGCGCCTTGATGCTGAGACGCGGGTGTCGAGCCAACGCACCTTGATGCTGAGACGCAGGTGTCGAGCCAACGCGCCTTGATGTTGAGACACGGGTGTCGAGCCAACGCGCCTTGATGCTGAGGCGCGGGTGTCGAGCCAACGCGCCTTGATGCTGAGACGCGGGTGTCGAGCCAACGCGCCTTGATGCTGAGACGCGGGTGATAGTCCCTCGCGTCTAGAGCTTGAAACTTTGCTTTTCAATGGCTTGTCCTCCAGTAACTTTTGGACAGCCTACAACGAGATCTGATCCCAGAGAAATTCATCTGACTGATGGACAACTAGCATCCACTTGTACAACCTGCAATTAAATCTTGAAGATTCATATTTGTGGTTTATATTCTCATCCTCTCATGAACATCAAAATGAACTTAAGGCATTAAAGGGTTTCCTACCAACTCTGCTCTTTTAACTTTCCGTCAGCAGGTTTTGATAATCGAAAGAGTGGGGGCATTTGTAGTGGCCAAAATCTGACTTAATCCAAGATGTAGACATGTGTCCCTCATCTTCCAACCCTCCGAGGTACATCAGAACTTTCCTCTGAAGTTCATACTGTTCTCGACATTCTTCAGATCCTCTCCACTCCGAAGCTTCCACCTGTCTCGAAGACTTTAGTTCGGAACCAAGTAGCTCCAATAACTCTTCACTCTCAATCTCCGCCGATGGTTACACCAACTTATTTTTCTCCACGTTCATAACGTGTAATGGTACTCAGTGCGGCAAGTTATAGACAGTGGCGGATTTTCCTGCATGCAATTCCAACAATTCAGCACCACTCATCGCGGCCATTATAGTAAGTTGACATGTGCAAATCATGCAGTTATGAAGATCTCGCCCGCACTAAAAGCTTAGTCGAGTATAAATAAACCTCGCCTTCCAATGAAGAGGGGGATTCCTAAGAAGACTTCTATGGACTTCATAGACCTATAAGACTTCTGTTTTCCTGATACTGATTCATCCTCAGCTCTAAGACACGCAACATATTCATGTAATTCCTGTAACCTGAGAATTATAGTGAAGATTCTCCTCTTCACCGTGATTTTTCCTGATTAAGGATATTTTCACGTAAAATCATGTGTCTCTCTCTTTTCTATGATTGCGCATTGTTAATGTACACTACCCCATTAACTACATTCTCGCTTGTGCTGTGGATCGACCGTCCAATCACTTGTGGCGAAAAATCACCACCACAACAGTCATACATAGATTTTCAACAAAAGTAATATATAATATTAATGAATAAGTTTGTGTGTAGTTTAGCTTATTTTAGATTACTTTAGTTACAAACAAAGATTTATGACTAAATCACACCTATAGTTAAAAAATATTTAATTTATTAAAAACGATCCTAAAATATGTTTTGAAAAACATCAACATGTGTGTGTGTATAAAACAGGTTTAAGAGGATTATAGAAATATCACAATTTTTTACTTGTCTTTCTTTTTATACAGAGTTTTAAATATACAAGCGTCAAAGCTTGTCTTTCTTTTTTCCTTTTAAGTTTTTCCAAATTATTAAAACTTGGGGTCTCAAACGAAGTTTTGCTAACAAACAATACTTTGTAAGTTCTGACCAGTTCTATCACAGTCAAATCGCTTATCAACTTGCGCCAAGCAAGTTTGTGTTCTCTTATCTTTCTTTCCCTTATTATGGCGTAGTTTGGTCTTGTCAACCTAGTTCTCAAATGCCACATTGGTGTTAATGTGTTGAAAGCCCCCCTGAGAGAAAAGGACATGGGAATGTGATGTAGGAACCATATTATATATTGGATATAGAAAGATGAAGGTGACCATACTATATATTGGATATAGAAAGATGAAGGTGAGGTCATCGATATCACTTACCCTGACTCGACTCCACACTTGGTGCACTAGTACAGATGTTTGATGTCAGTTTCAATAATACAATGACGTAAAATAAAGACGGTGATATTTTTGTAATACGTTGAAAAACTTATTACATCGGTTTTATAATAAATACTCATTTACGATAGAAACGATGGTGACAGTTTTATAATATGCTCAAAATTTACAACATCGGTTCTACAAAGAACCGATGTAGAAACTCAAGCAAAAAAAAACATAAAAAATGTTTAACATGTCGGTTCTCTAAAGAACGAACGCAAAACTCAAGCCAAAAAAATTTACTTAAGTCGGTTCTAAAATGAACCGACGCGGTATCCCCAAAAAAATCAGTTCCCGCCCAAATTCCCCTCATCTCTCCCACTCAAATCTCCAAATCTCATCTCTACCTCTCAAATTCCTCATCAGAATCACCATCAAGCTCTGCTCCAAGCGGCAAGCTGCACCCCCTCCTCTTCCCCTCGCGTCAATTTTACAGAGGCGCATTCCTTCAGCAAGCTCTACTTCTTGAGCTCGCCTCCGCCCTCCTCCAGCTCGCCTCTGCTCTCGCCCTCACCCACCGCCTCTCCGCCCTCGCCTAGCGCTTTCAAGAGGTTGCTCTTGCCTAGCTCGAACTCGCCTCCGCCCTCCTCGAGCTTGCCCTCGCCGCAAGTCGAGCTCTCAACGGCCGCTCTGCTCTGAGCAGAGCAACCACCAACGCCACCTCCCGCGATGACTCCGTCCTATGTTCAATCCACGATCAACACAGATTGTTGAATGTCTGCTCTCTGCCTCCCCCCCCTCCTTGTTAGTCCATTCTACATTTTAATCTCAAATTGGCATGTTTGATCGTAACTGTGCTTCCTATTATAGCTGTCATGGTCTTCAATGATATTTACTCGTGTGATAGCTTCATGTTATTCATTTTTATTCAATTCTTAATCTGCAGAAGCATGACATGAATGTATTCTCTTCATCTGCAGCTCCTAATATTCGATGAGAGCAACTAGTTGGTGATTGCGAGTGGTGGTTGCGCTGCACAGTACAATATATAAAGGGTTTTGAAGTGGTACAGGACAACCTGTGCCATCTTATGAAGGCAAGCAGATGAGAACAACTACTTGGTGACTGCTTAGCTCTGAATAATAGTAGATCACTAGATTACCTCTTGGTTGGTGAGTTGTTCACACTCGCATCATATTTGCCAGGCCAACGCATCCACATAATTTTGCTATTGCAACAGAGGTGTCGTTGTCTCTTGTGCAGTAAAGAGAGGATGGAGTTAAGGACAAAAGAGGGGTTCATTTATGAGAAGGTGGAGCTCACGGGAGCGGCAGAGCTCGTGGTTGGGATTTGAGAGTAGTGGTGGTCATTTTCTTTAAAAAAATAAATATGTTTTAACGTCGGTTCTAGAGAAACGGACGTTAAGTTGTGTTGTCTTGCGTCGGTTAAAAAATGATGTGAAAAGGTTTTGACTTTTTACATCGCCCGTATAGATGTCAGCTGTTATTTCTTTTTAGCGTCGGTTTCAAACCGACGTTAATGACGATTTTTGTTGTAGTGGTGGTGAATTGACTAGGTGGAACCCAAGGATGTAGACCCTCTTTCTTGTCATGGTCCCAAATGGGTTTAGTCCCAACACATGCTTGGCCTTTATCTAGGTCCATTTGCTTTTACCTCTCGAGTCCCTCTCAGACAAAGAGATGGAGGCAATGGAAACACAAATACAATGAGCCTAAAGATATTTTGAGCATTAATGTCTTCTATGCAAAGAAGCCTTTTTGAATAATGCTTATGTTCAAATCGCATGAGGGGCGAAATTTTCCCCAGGAGGGTACCCCGGAATTTATCCATCATAGTCGAGAGTGACAGCCTGTGGTGTGTAGAGAATTTGTCTGAGGGTGATTGCAAGCCCTTTGAGATATCCCCATATTTAAAAAAAAAAAAAACAATGCTTAGGTTGCATTCGAGAAGGAGACAAGTGAAGGATTCAAATTCGTATGCTTGATGTCTTCTCTTATCCCCATTGACTATCTAGGGATTAAGAAGCATATTTTGCACGGTAGTATGCTAATTTAAAGCTGATGAGAGGATTTGAATCCTGAACAAAAACTGCTCGAGAGAATACAGCGGTCATAGTGAATTGAATATGATAAATTTTGAAAATCATTAATAAAAAAAAAAAGTTTTCTTACCAAATTGATGCCATGCGCTTGAAAAGTAAGTTTAAGTGGCATCCATAGGTTTGATCTCTTGTCCACAATGTAGATGATTTTGTTTACTAGCTAGCTTAGTAGACGGACACCTCACTAAATATGACCTTGCCTTATTTTATCACATCATCAATGTCACATTGCTCGTCATCTTTATGTATTATCTCTTAATCTAATTTTAATCTAGTTTTTAAAGCTATAAGTATGTAGGCACCTCCACCCACTTCCTCACTATTCTGTGGCACATAGCACGTACAAAAACTTCGGGGTCTCTTTATATATAAAATGCGAGGTTTAGCTTAGGGCTTTCAAAAGCTCCATCAATTATCTTATTATTTTTGTAGTACGGTGCTAGGGTTTGCCTTTTTGTGAGCTGGTGATCTGTGGCCCTCACTTTCTAGTCAGTGGCCACACAATGCACACCTCATGCTTGCATCCTCTCTCCAATTGGCCATCTCTCTCTCTCTCTCTCTCTCTCTCTCTCTCTCTCGCCAGCTAGTTTAATTAAAACAATGACAATGAAAGCTGCAACAAATTAATGCTGAGTTAATTGAGCTGGGGTTAAGTGAACAGCATTTTATCTCCATCGTTTTCTCTCCTTATAAAAGTCTTTTGCTACTTTCTATTTTGGTTCAAGATTGAATGCATGCTTTATACTTTCAATAATGTGAGCTAACTCTTATCCAATCTAGATGGAGAGAATTTACATGATGACTGGTGCCATTGAGAGGCCAAACCTAAGCTATCAATAAATTTGGGTTAGGAAATTTGGAACTAGGTTGACATGAAATCGCTTTGCTCTATACAAGAAAAAGTTGTCTTCTCAAATATCTTCGAGAAATCAGTTCTGTTTAAATTCAATAGTGCTGGAAGAAGATTCTCTTATTTCCTAACTCGAATATGTCTACATGGTTCTGGATTGGACCTCTTACACGAAGAGTACTTGAGCTATTTGGCAGTTTGAGGCCTTCATGTGACCTCGTATCAAATTAGGCTAACTATGGTGCAAACTTTAATCTCGAACAATTTTACATGGCCTAGACAGGTGAACCAAATTATTTCTATTAATAAAGCAAAGATGGTATATTAAATTTAAACATTCTGAATGATTCAAATTTATTACTTTATCATTGAGTCAGATTCCAGTGATTAGCCGGGCGTCTGCCTGCTGAAGTTTCAATCTGTAACTTCAGCCGAGCAAGCCTTCAGTCAAGATAGTAAAAGTAATAGTAGGTTAACAACAAAGATCAGACTATAGAACTAACAACAAGCATTGTCCATTTGAGACGATGTAAAAGTTCATCCTTGCCACAAATTCAATACATGAAAACTTCAAACTAATGCCAAAAGAAATCTTCAAAATTTGGCCAGCTCACACACCATATAATGCTGAAAACTCCTGCAACTTGCTGGTCGCCACCAAAAACTCCTGAAACTTGCAGAGCACAATGACATGCGAAAAAAACACGGTACACCGGCCATTTCTGAAGTTGTCAAACATCGGAGGAGGAGGAGGAGGAGGACGTACTAAAAAGATAGATGGCGGGTTTGGAGTCACCCTTCATCGACTAGTTCCTTTTACTCTAATTTGTTTCTCTCCTCTTTTGAATTTGTCCTCAAGAGCACGGAAAAATTTGGGTCTAAATCATGTGCAGTGTGCCTTCAGTACTTTCCCATGGCCACGACACATTTGTGCGCGCGCGCATGCACAGCTAAGCTAGCGAGCAAATGTGAATCCAACTTTAGACACAAGCAAAATTAAAACCTAATCAGTAGTAGAAAAACTCCAATCAGCTCGACGATGGATCCCAAACGCTAAGTGCCAATTTCAAAGAAAATGCTGAATCACAAAAAGGGCCTTGCTAGATCCGACAAATTTTGGTCCTTTATACAAACACGACTCTCATGTGAGAAAATTGAATCGTTTGCTTGATTTGAAAGTGTCGTAAATGCAAGATACACTATTGTGGTGGATAAAAATCGGCTTATCGTAGATCGAACCTACCTCAATTTATTTGAGGCACTCCTCGGATGGTACGTTCCTAAGCATACACAGAAAAGACACCTTTCCAGTTAGGAGTACCGGAATGGTGCCGGCCTATGACCCTCGGGCGTGAGAATCAGCAGATGGAATGGAATGAAAAGTTCGACAAAGGATAACTGCTGATGTGATGGATGGAGGTGCCGCGCAGAGGACAACTGTGGGCATGGTAGGAAGCACTTATAGAGGGTAATTATCAAAGTGGTGGGAGGAAGGACCGCTCAGAGAACAACTGCGAGCGTGTTGGTGCACTAGCAGAGGAAAACTTTCTAGTGTGGTGGTGTGATATGTGTTCTCAGAGGATTAAGAAAGCAATCCTCTTCCCTGCGAGAAGAATGATTATATATACCTGATAGTGATGCCGGTGTGGATGCGGAATTGATGGGTCACTGTAACTGTATGATCTACACGTGCGGAATTCGTTGCAATAGCTGTGATTATTGGTGCTGGCTGGTTATGATTGCATGTCGGGGAATCTATCACTGTCCATAAACTGCCCGTGCTGATAGGTGAGTTACACATTATGAATGTGGGGGAGAAAGAGTTGCATAAGAACCGACAGAGATCATAGACAATATGTTGCTGGAGCTTCATGTTCGGTGCTGGGACCTCTGGGATAGGGAGTAGCTTCCGGATGATCAGGAATAGCATAGGCTCCGGGATTAATTCTGGGAGTTGCGGATCTTTCAGGGGAAGTATGACGGTCAAATTTGAAAAACACCTAGAGAGGGGGGGTGAATAGGTGTAAGTGCTAATCTAGGAACTAAGTGCGCTAAATGCGGAAGCTAATGCAAATTCTTGTACAAACTTAATACAACACAACAAGTGTAGCTGAATTCCCCGTGAAGGGCTCTGGACTAACTCCTCTTGATTCCCGTTGAATGGGTTGAGGTGCAATGTGAAGCTCTTGTTGGTTAAGTATAAGTTAGGCACACACAAACAACCAAGCATATAAGATGATATATCAATATGAATGATGCAAGGAAACACAAGCAATATGATATGAATGATATGGCAATAAGAATGATGCTTTGCACAAAATAAATGTGAGAGAGAGAGTTGAGAGATATTAGATCAAACGCAAACACAAGAATATGTTTTGAGGTTCGAGCCCCTAGCTCTACATCCCCGCCTACACCACCATGTAGGATTTCCAATCCACCATAGGAGTACCGAACTCCTCTCTCAATGCCACCGAGGCAATACAACCATAATCCACCTCTACCGAAGAGGGATATGGCTCGTAGCCAATATAACTCAATCACCTCTACCGAAGAGGGATCCAAACACCACTCCGATCAACCTCTACCAAAGAGGGATACACAAATAAAGGAGGGTTTACAACTTGGAGGCTTAACCTCAAACACTTCTCTTTTTCTCTTTTTTCCAAAAACAAGATCCTAATAGAATAGGATAGGTGATAGCTCAAGTGTGGAAACAAGGTGCTTTTGGAAACAAGCAACAAAGAAAAAACTACTAGGGAAATCTCTTGTAAATGATAGAAAATGAAAATCAATACAATCTCCCAAAACCCTAGTTTTCTTTGATTTTCCAAAAACCCAAAACAATAAAGATGAGAAGTTTAAAGCCCAAAAAACTCTTTTGAAAACTTGTTTTAAACTCTGGAAAACTGGAAATTTTTCTCTTGTAAAAACCTTGGCCAAAATCCCAAAGAATTGGGGTTTTATATAGGCCCATCAGAAAACTAGCCGTTAGGCTGATGTGGCAGCCTGACAGGCTAACGGTCGACCGGCCCGGTCGACCGCCAACGGTTAGAAATGTGACCGTTGGGCAACCACGGTCGACCGCCCGGTCGACCCAAACAAACAGAGAGCACTGCTCTCAGACCCGGTCGACCCGGACGGTCGACCATCCAAAGTCTGCCAAACGTGCACAGATTTGTGCACGTCGGTCGACCGGCCCGGTCGACCGACTTCACCCAAGTCGACTAGGTCAGTTTGACTAGTCGACTGGTTGAAGCCTGGAACAGAAATCTGGGTCAGAAAACCAGTTTAAAATATTTTTGAAATTTTTTTTAAAGTCTTCTAAAAATCCACAAAACTTGTTTCAACATTTTATATTGAAACATAAACAAGTGATAAAAATTTCAAGACATATATCAATCATATAAATTCATTTTTGAGTCTTGCAAATTTTATCAAAATCAACACTTGTATTTTTATCAAACTTGATTTTTCAATACATGAATAGGAAAGTCAAAATAAGTTTGTTTAAGATATGAAGTATGTATGTATATTGAACACATCTAATATACATAAAAACCATGTAAACTTGTTTTGATCAATCATTCATGCAAACCAATTCCAAAACATGAAAACGTGTGTGTTGTGCACTTGAGCATATCAACTATACTAAGCTTTACAAATGGATCTAAAACACACTAAACTATGGATATCTAAGTCTTCTTGATGATCTTCATCTTCAAGTTGACCCGATCCAAAACTCCATCCATGGGCTAGGCAATGTGTGATCTTGAAACTTTGGCCCTGGAATCACCATGAGAAGCTCTAAACTCCTTGTTGAAGCTAATCACCAACTAATATCTTGGTTAATGATCTGAAACTTAAACACACAAGATTATTAGAAAACATAACTACATGAGTTAATCATCATCAAAACTACGGTGGAAGGCCTTTGGGCCAACAATCTCCCCCTTTTTGAAGATGACAAAACTCATGGAGTTATATATGCATGGATTAAGGTTAAGCTTCAAAGAAGCTCCCCCTTAACTCATGCATAAACAAATAAACAAAAGATATGCAATGAATGTACATAAACATGTATGCATCAACATGCATAAAATACATAAACATATTCTAAAAGCTCTAGATACCAATTAAAATAATAAAACATTAACAAAAACACTAGATGCTCTAGATACCAATAAAACTTAATATATGCAAAAACATAAGTATGCATATATAAATCACAAATTATTCTCCCCCTTTTTGTCAATCAACAACAAAGGGGTAAACAATCAAAACAATAAATGAGGGGTAAAAATCTTTTTCCCCCTTTTTGTCAATCAAAACAATAAAACAATGTTCTCCCCTTTTTTGTCTAAAAACAAAAGCAAGGTCAATAAGGGGTGATAATCAATTACGATATCAATTGAAAATATGTCAATGAAGCATCTTGATACCAATTGAAAGTAAACAAAGATCAATAAATGTTATATGCTATATATATTCATGAAGAGGATGACGCTAAGTTAGCTTCCCTACACATATGCATTACATGAAGGACGGATGTTAAGCCCTAATTCACATAACACACATTATGTAATACATAAGAGGAGATGTGAAGCTCCCCCTACACACGTGTACCACATAAAGAAGAGATGTTAAGCTCTTCAATACAAGATAAACTCAACATGAATCTATATGTAGAAGAGATGTTAAGCTCCCCTTGCATATAATCAATACAAATCAAAACTTTTGTATTTTTCTTTAAACAAACATTTTTAGATACCAATTTAAAACACAACACATCTTGATATCAAAAGATAGTATTTTTTTAAGCCAAATAAACAATTGAAATGACTATTTTCTATCATAAAGTAAAGGAGTGGAAATACAAGTACCAATTGAAATATGAAAAACGAATTTTCTCCCCCTTTATGAAATACCAACAAAACACATGCATAGGCTTGAAATAAGATACCAATTGAAAACTAAATCAATTGAAATAAAGTTGAAGCTCAAGCTCTAGCATAAACAAAATTTGTGCTTAAGATATAGAAATATAATAGCACAAATAAAACAAGTATATGTGTATGAAATAGAATGAGTACCAATCACTAATAGATGATACCAATTGAAGATACACATACACAATAAACATATGAGTATACAAAAAGATCAAAATGATACCAATTGAAAGAGTTCAATGATACCAATTGACATAACAATAAGTTCAAGTGTATACATCATATTACAAAACCTCCCAATCAAGGTTCAAGTTTTAAATGATTTTCATTTTAAAGCATAACATGACCATGATCTCCCATCCATCCGCCCATAGAGGGTAGGGGTTTTCAAAAGTAGATTTGAAAATAAGCTTTGTTTGAAAAACTCTATCAAAATGAAGAATACCGTAACTAGTTAAATGGAAAATATTTTAAAACTAGTACGAAATCCTTCAAGAAAGGAATAAACTAAAATAGTTTTTCATAAAACATGAAATCCACATGATAGTCAACACTCAAGTCAATGAAGTATAAATATGACTCATGAAAATAAAACATGAGTAAATAAGAAATGTGAGTGTACAAATACAATGTGAAGAACATGATCATGAAAATATGCAATTTTGCTCAATATTCCTTGAAATAAGAAAATATGAAAAATCATTAAAACTTATTTAATCTTCAAGGTATATGTATGTCCTATACAAATTAAAGTATACATACATATCCAAACACAACGAGTCCACAAAGATATATGCATGAAGGCACGTGGCTCAAAGAGGATGTATATGTATAATAATAATTTGGATAAAATGGACATATACATGAAGTTAAACAAAAACACATGGAAACAAAAAAAAGCTAAAATTTTTTTTATTAAAACAAATTTTCATATCAAGGCATATGTATGTTTTGTCAACACAAGAAGTATACATACATATCCCTAAACATAATTGAGTCCGTATATATAGATTTGCATGAAAGGCAAATGACTCAAGGGGTACACATGTATATCTCAAAGTTTGACAGTACAAACATATACATGAAGTGAAACACACAATCATAAAAACAATCCAAAAATAGGAATACAAGTTTAAAATGCATGAATCATCAAAACTAAATTATACTAGCACATCTAATGGGTTCAAATAAGCAATCAAGCCCAAACATATATAGATTTATTTGTGGCCCACTATATGCACAAGTATACACCAAGTTTTAATGAAAACTAACATTCAAACTTATATTCAAAACATGAAGCATCAAAAACAAGATAAAGATCAACATGATAAACTAAAACATGATTACTATGTAAATTCACATGTATTAGATTCATGATGTACATTATAGCTTAAACAAATACGAGAACACAAAATAATAATCTATATTAAACATGAGTGTCTCAAATACTACACATGTATATCAAGAATCTAATTAACATGGCATTTTCATACTAATCACTAAACAATGAAACATGCTATTAACATCAAAACATGCTAATAATGATAAACATGGAAAGCATGTAAACAATAAATAAGGAGTTAGAGATTCGATACCAAAACCAATGAGGGCACCGCTC
The DNA here is from genome assembly GCA_038442645.1 of Agave tequilana. Classification (NCBI taxonomy): domain Eukaryota; kingdom Viridiplantae; phylum Streptophyta; class Magnoliopsida; order Asparagales; family Asparagaceae; genus Agave; species Agave tequilana. The sequence continues at coordinate 83,833 of JAVJIF010018371.1, read as the reverse complement.
TAGTTCTCCAAACCAAGGTGATATTCCCACCAAACTTCCCTTGAAAGTGATGCATCCAAATAATCTCTTTTAAGTACGGAACGCATCCACTCCAAGGTACGGCTACTCTCACGTCATGTGAGAGCCCACACCTACATCAAAAACAATAGGAGGGGTGGTCTTTGGTATCCATACTCTTTTGGGTCCATGGGGGTTAGTACCTTCTCTAACCCAAACAAAATTCTTTGCTAAATTTACATTATGTAATCTATCAAAGCAAAATTTAGCAAGGTGGCCCTTACGTCCACAATGTGTACAAGTGTACACATGAGCATACATCGTGTTAGGTAGTCCGTGAGGAGCATGTGTATGCCGTGGAGGGTGTGCATGCATAAAGGATGGAACTTATTTCTTTCGAACCAAGGTTTTCAAACGTGAGTGGTTCATGGCACATTGGCTCATAGTGGAGCCCAGACAATCAACTTCTTCTTAAGCATGGATATATCATTATCAATCAAAGAAGAAGTGGAGCATGCAATAGGTGAAGTGTGTGATACTACCTTAGCATGGCAAACATGAGCATCAATCTTATTTTGTAAAACAATATTTTTCTTTAAACACACATTTAAATCATTTGAAATGGAAATAATCTTATTTTTCAAAACAATATTTTCCTTTAAAACTAAATCAATTTTTGAAGATAAGTTTTCATTTTTCTTTAAAACATTTCACAATAATTTTTATTTTTCAAAAATTTATTTTCTTTAAGTGCAAGATCAAGTTGAGATTTTAATGAATTCCTCTCATTAGCAATCTCCTCTTTTTCTTGCAAACAACATCAAGTCTAGCAATCAAATTTTTATTATCATTGTTAAGGCCTAGACTTTTCTTTTTTAACAAATTATATTTTTCTATTAATTTTTCACACACAATAGAAAGTTCTTCATTCAAAGCATGAGGTTCAACATAATCATTTGAAGAACTAGCATTATCATCATCATCTAAGTGGGTTTCCGAGTGTACCTCAAGGGAGTCATTTCCTTGGACCGTATAGCATTGTTGTGGCTCGGATTCATCTCCACTAGTCTCCTCCTCTTGTTGAATTGGCACTTGAAGCTTGGAGGTGGTGGTTGTTGTCAACAAATTCCACACTGCAAAGGCGGAATCAAAGTTAGAAACACGCAAAAGATATTCTTTAGGAAGTGTGCTTCTAATGGCCTCAAGGGCTTGTGCATTGGCCCCTACATGCTTGCTATCACTAAGGAAGGATTCCTTGGTAATGGCAAGGTGAACCTTATAACCTTGGGTTTGTAGGTAAATGGCCATCCTAGTCTTCTAAACAACAATGTTGGAAGGGTCAAAACTAGGTGGGGTCATGAAGTCCATGGTAAACGATATGTGTGCAAACACGCAAATGCAAACAAGATTAGTAAACAAATGGATCTCACTCCTAGGATGTTAAGCTAAGTATCAGGAGCACTAGCTCTGATACCAATTGAAAAACACCAAGAGGGGGGTGAATAGGTGTAAGTGCTAATTTAGGAACTAAGTGCGCTAAATGCGGAAGCTAATGCAAATTCTTGCACAAACTTAATACAACACAACAAGTGTAGCCGAATTCCCCGTGAAGGGCTCTGGACTAACTCCTCTTGATTCCCCTTGAATGGGTTGAGGTGCTATGTGAAGCTCTTGTTGGTTAAGTATAAGTTAGGCACACACAAACAACCAAGCATATAAGATGATATATCAATATGAATGATGCAAGGCAACACAAGCAATATGATATGAATGATATGGCAATAAGAATGATGCTTTGCACAAAATAAATGAGAGAGAGTTGAGAGATATTGGATCAAACGCAAACACAAGAATATATTTCGAGCTTCGAGCCCCTAGCTCTACATCCCCGCCTACACCACCGTGTAGGATTTCCAATCCATATAGGAGTACCGAACTCTTCTCTCAATGCCACCGAGGCAATACAACCACAATCCACCTCTACCGAAGAGGGATAAGGCCCGTAGCCAATACAACAATCACCTCTACCGAAGAGGGACCCAAACACCACTCCGATCAACCTCTACCAAAGAGGGATGCACAAATAAAGGAGGGTTTACAACTTGGAGGCTTAACCTCAAACACTTCTCTTTTTCTCTCTTTTTTCACAAAAACAAGATCCTAATAGAATATGATAGGTGATAGCTCAAGTGTGGAAACAAGGTGTTTTGGAAACAAGCACAAAAAGAAAAACTATTAGGAAATCTCTTGTAAATGATAGAAAATGAAAATCAATACAATCTCCCAAAACCCTAGTTTTCTTTGATTTTTCAAAACCCAAAACAATAAAGATGAGAAGTTTAAAGCCCAAAAAAACTTTTGAAAACTTGTTTTAAACTCTGAAAAACTGGGAATTTTTCTCTTGTAAAAACCTTGGCCAAAATCCCAAAGAATTGGGGTTTATATAGGCCATCAGAAAACTAGCCGTTAGGCTGATGTGGCAGCCTGACAGGCTAACGGTCGACCGGCCCGGTCAACCGCCAACGGTCAGAAATGTGACCGTTGGGCAACCACAGTCGACCGGCTCGGTCGATCCAAACAAACAGAGAGCACTGCTCTCAGACCCGGTCGACCCGGACGGTCGACCGTCCAAAGTCTGCCAAACGTGCACAGATTTGTGCACGTCGGTCGACCGGCCCGGTCGACCGACTTCACCAAGTCGACTAGGTCAGTTTGACTAGTCGACTGGTTGAAGCCTGGAACAGAAATCTGGGTCAGAAAACCAGTTTAAAAATTTTGAAATTTTTTTAAGTCTTCTAAAAATCCACAAAACTTGTTTTAACATTTTATATTGAACATAAACAAGTGATAAAAATTTCAAGACATATATCAATCATATAAATTCATTTTTGAGTCTTGCAAATTTTATCAAAACCAACACTTGTATTTTTATCAAACTTGATTTTCAATACATGAATAGGAAAGTCAAAATAAGTTTGTTTAAGATATGAAGCATGTATGTATATTGAACACATCTAATATACATAAAAACCATGTAAACTTGTTTTGATCAATCATTCATGAAAACCAATTCCAAAACATGAAAACGTGTGTGTTGTGCACTTGAGCATATCAACTATACTAAGCTTTACAAATGGATCTAAAACACACTAAACTATGGATACCTAAGTCTTCTTGATGATCTTCATCTTCAAGTTGACCGATCCAAAACTCCATCCATGGGCTAGGCAATGTGTGATCTTGAAACTTTGGCCTTGGAATCACCATGAGAAGCTTCTAAACTCCTTATTGAAGCTAATCACCAACTAATATCTTGGTTAATGATTTGAAACTTAAACAACACAAGATTATTGGTAAACATAACTACATGAGTTAATCATCATCAAAACTAGGGTGGAAGGCCTTTGGGCCAATAAAATTTTGACCACTACAGATGCCCTCCGCTTCCCCACTTGTCAGAGTTTGCAGAAGGGAAGTCGAAAAAGCGAAGATACTCGAATAGATTATTAATGCCTTAATGCTTATTATGACACTTGTGCGGCGAATTTCTTCGGATCACTGTGGATCTTTTTTGAATCCTGACATCATTATCACTGGGATTGTAGGGTTTTATGATTTGACAATGACGGTTGATCTTCTGCCATCACTGTTGACTGAAAATCTCGGGATCGTGTGTTAATTTTTCACTAATTGGAAAATTGAATTGGAGGCGGTTGGGTTCCTCGTCCATCCATAAATAGAGAGAGTTATGTGGGAGGAAATCAACTTCTGTGTTCTTCAAGAAACCCTTACTTCAAAATCTTAACTTTTTCTTTCTTTGCTGCTTCTTCATGTGGTCCTCTTTTCTTTTCATCAGACAGGGGAAGGAAAAGGAGAGGAGGAGGATGAGGAAGTTGAAATCACCTAAAGGGTAGTGAATAAGTAATATGCTAATTTAATGCGAAATTAAAAACTTTAACTAACAAATCTAAACAAATAAAAGCACATAAGTAATGTTGAACCGATAACAAAGAAATGAAGTTGTATACTCGGTGAATGGCTTTGAACATCTCCTCAAAATTCTTTTAAAATAAGAGTTGAGGCGCTCAATTGCTTTCTTGATTCAAATAAGTACAAGTATATATTGACAACAAATATAAGCATGCAAGATATAAATAAGAATAAGTAGAATTTAGTTGAGAGAGAAAAGCAATCGCGAAAATGGGAGATTTGTTTTGAGGTTCGAGCAACTTGCTTTATGTCCCTGCTTTCACCACAATGAAAAATTTCTACTATAATCTGATCTGGCAAGATCACTGAGTGATGCAACACCTACAAGCTCCCTCACTCGTTCTCGCAAGAACACAATTACACGAACCTGCAAGCTCGCTTGAGGCCGCAATCTTTAACCACTGTAAATACAAAGATAAACAACTTGTTGATCATACACGTGCAGGACATGTTTTTATGTCATATGTGTCACATTTTTGTATTTATATTAAATAAAACTCTACATTTAATATATTTTCATGTTCAGTGGTATGCAGTATAATTAACTAAGAAAATGGAGAGTTTGACAGATTTGTCCAATTAAATCTAAAAAATTCAAAAGAAAGGAGATCAATTCAAATACAAAGGTTCTATAAGTTATCTTATCTTAAAACTGGATATATCAGATAAGATAATATCATCTAATTTCAAGGAAAAAATTAATTGTTTAAATATCCAATCAGTTTCACTGAAATAAATAGATATCTCATTAATTCTAAAAGACAAATTGAAGATTTGAGGGGATAAATGGATAGAGAGAAGATCAATGAATGAGATGAATTAATCATATTTTGATATAAGGAGGAAAATTCAAGTAAATTCAGAGTTTTAAATCAATTTAGACTTAGATTTAGACTAGACATTTTTTAATACTTTAATCATAAATTTTGCTACAGAAACTCAAATCTAATGATTCAAGATGATCCAGAAAGAAAACTTAAAGGTCTACGATTCTTATGTTGATCACTCATTTCAATTATGTCATTCGATAAGTCATATTCAGCAATCAACATGATAATAAATTGCAGATCAGAATTGAATTTTTACATAAAATTCTAGATAAATCAAATCAAGATTGAAAATAAGGGGAGGATTCAAATTCAGAAATAACCAACTCCCCCTATCTTCATATGCTTCCTATCTCTCTGATTTTCTCCTATAAATACCCTCATACCTTGAAGGCAGAAAGGGGACCATCTTAGAGAGAGCTTTAGTTTAGATTTTTCTTTACTTCTTTAATGTAATTTTTATTTTTTTCTTTATAACTTAGGTTAGAGAGAGTTACATGATTAAAAGAGAGAAAGAGTTACTGTATAGTGACATAATTGTAATTCTTCTCAAGAAACTTATGTTGAAGGTGACAATCAATAGAAGTTCCCACTTTTCTTCATTGTGCTCGATAAAGCTTAAGCCCTGCTTTCCTTTATTCTTTTCTACTACTTTATTTTATTTCAAGATAATTCTTCAACACATTCAACAATAGAGTTAAGTACTCTGTTTATTTTCTTTTCTAATTCATTAGTTTAGAGTCACAATTCTTATTTTTATTTTAGTCTTCCTTTATTTTGTAAATAAAACAATAACAACAACACCATCTCTTCTTCTACTATCTCCTCCTTAACTTAACTATTTTTGCTTTAATTTTATAAAACTGAGAAGATAAGTAGTTTCTGTAAATTAAAAGAAAAAAACTTACACAATGCTTCCATCACTGTCCCTTCATGTAGATCACGACCCGTTAGCCCTAGGCTACATGGTAGCATCGAGAACCTAGCACTGTTCTAAAAGTCTATAACTTTCTTTGTCGGTTTGGATCTATCACTTGTGATCAAGAATCTTGATCATAAACAAACTTTCTCACCAGGCCCAACCTATATAATAGATAAGAGTAGAAAGATCAAGTGTGAGTAAGTGAAAACTAGAGATTAGGAATTGAAAAACTCAAGAAAACTTTTTTGTAGAACTTTCAGAAAGATATGAAATGAATAGCACTAGAAGAACTTAATTAAAACTCTCTAATGTGACCTCTATATATAGAGGTATTAAAACAAAATGTGCTTTACTCAAATAGCCATAAGAAACCAAATATAGAAAGATTAGACCAGAAATAGCCGTTTAAAAACTAACAAAATTAATTCTGCTGCCTAATGGTCGACTGCTTAGTCTCTAAAATTGCATATTTCATACCACATCTTCATATTTATTTTATATAAAAATGTTGCTAATCATGGTTTTCTTGTGTGTTCCTAGGACCATGGTGTGGAATGAAGAAGAAGATAAAAAATCCTATTTATTTGGTGATTTTTAGGCTAAATATAGCTATTGACTTTGAAAGATAGATCTGCCAAAAAAGAGTGAAGATATCTAGAAACCATTGGGGGAACTAACTGGGGGATAAGCCAACAAGCTATAGCAGGCGGTGCCTGTGAGCGGTTCCCGTATTGCGGCGGAAACATGGCATTTGCGGCGTTTCCGCGGCAATACAGCGGAACCACATGTCAATTTTTAACACGTGTCCCCGTCTTGACCCCCAGAGGCTCATTTTGGCTATCAATACCCCTTGGTTAAGCAGAACAGAAGGGAGGAGAGTTTTTAGGGGTAGTTTCTCCCATTTGTACAATTTAGTGTAGTTTTCTTCTTTCTTTTGTTTTTTATTTCCTTTGTAGATCATGTAATAGGGAAAAGAGATGCATAGGATGAAAGTTAGGGTCCTGTAATGGAAGGTGACATTAGATGAAAGATTCTCTCCTTATCTCTATTGGTTTTCTTCTCTCTAACTCTTTACATGCTTAGCTTATTCTCTCATAGCAACTAACCACTAACTATGCTAGCTCCTTACTTGATAATCCACATGAATCTAATAGCTTCTACTTGGCCTTGCTCTTGCAAGAGCCATTAATGGCTCATGATGATGGATTCTAACACTCTAACATCTAACTCTCTAACAAGTTACCATTACTTTATTCCATACTTACTCTAGTTAGTTTGATGGTTTAAGTGTAGCTTGTCCTTGTTTGTTGACTTTGAATGTGTAAGTGATCTTATGAGTCATGCTTTGTAAAGCTTTTGAATCAAGGACTAGTGTAGCTAAGAATATATGTGTGGCAACTATCACTAAAAGGTTAGCATATTGGTGGAGCCATTAGTAGTTAGTAGTCATGAGTTTTCTTTCCTTTTTACTTTGTTTAGAAATAAATATAAAAATCACAAATACCTTCTCTTCAATATTTCTATCTTTGTTTCCATCATACAATTCTCTTTTCATTCTTTGTTTTCTTTTCTTTTGATTCTTTAAAATGTTGAAAAAACTTTAACACACATGTGAACATTCCAATAAAGCTTCTATCGCTTCCCGTCCCTGTGGATTTGATCCGTTTAGCCTCTATGCTATAACGAAATTATCGAGGAAGCCAAAGTACACGCACTTTAATTCTTTAATTTCAAAACAACATTTTTTGTGCACGATTTTCTCCCGATCACTGACCCCTAATCGAGCGCCAACAATTATACTTATAGCCGTTGGAAGTTGTCGGTCGACTGCTTGATCGAACGATGTGAGAACAAAATTTGTTCTTACAATTGTTGGTCGATTAACCAGAGAGAACATTTTGCTTTCTTACCAGCGGTCCACCGCCCTATTGACCGACCTGAGAGCTTGATGCTCTCTGACAAATGGTCGATTGCCCGATCGATCGCGTGCACAAGCCAAATGGATTGTGACACTAGGTCGACTACTTGGTCGACCGACCTAGGAACAAAAGCAGATTTTTTTTCTTTATTTTAATTCTTAAAGAACTTAAAACCCTAAAAACATTTCCATAAAAATCTACAAAAATAAGCTCTTTCAAATAATATTTAGCACTATAAGGTTCAAAATAAATCCTCACAGGATGATACCACTTGGCAACCAGGAGACTCTGCTACTTCATATCCTCTCGGAGACAGTTCAGTCAACACTGAAGTCACTCTTCGGCCCGAAGATGCATCCACACCAACAATTCTGATAATCTAAGTCATTTTAGAGCTTCCTCCATTTGGAGGCTTCAGCTTCGCGCAAGGTAACGACGACAATAGATCATTCCTTATCTACGTCAACAGTTACGCAGTCAAATCTTCCCTCATGTTCATAAGGTGTCATGCCCTCTAGCCTGGGTAACTATGGACAGAGCCAGATTTTCTTACATGTAATCCCGACAATCAAGCGCCATTAATCACGACCGTTATAACAAATTAACACGTGCCGATCATGCAATTACGAGGATCATGTAATTATGAGGATCATGCCCGTACCATCCGCTACCAGGCACAAAGATCAGTCAAACATAAAGACGCCTTCTCCTCCAATGAGAGGGGGCCTTTTTGGAGAGATCTTTTGGGGGGCTTTTGGATCCTCCTTTCCTCTAGTTAAGCCCAACACTGAGGCTGGCTGATTTGTCTCTAAAATTGCATATTTTATATTATATTTTTACATTTATTTAATATTAAATCCTGCTAATAATACCTCTCTTCTATGTTTCTAGGTCCATGGCATGAAATGAAGAAGAAGTCCAAAAATCCCATGAAATTGGTGATTAAAAGCCTACATGAATAGCCACTGATTTTGGAGGGCTATTTTGTCAAAAGCAGGTACCCAAATCCGGATTCCAGGAGGTACATCTAACGGGAAAGAGGAGAGCGTGAAGTAGACTGTACCGCGCACGCAGCTTTTGTGTGGATCCACGCGCCAAGATTTGATTTTTGACTCCGTACAGTCCCTCTGGTGCCCCTTTCGCCTATAAATACTCTGGGATTTTCAGAGTACTAGGGGGAGTTTTGAGGAGTTTAGTGTAATTTTAGAGTAGTTTCTTCTTCTTAGGATAGTTTAGATTAGTTCTTCTTCTTCTTCCTCTTTGTATTTTTCATTTCTTATAGATCTTGTAATAGGAAAAAGAATGGTACATGAGAGGGAAGCAAGAGTGTTTGAAATGGAAGGTGACAATCTATGAAAGGTTTTCTTTTTATCTTTCCTTGTTTTCTTCTCTCTAATTCATTCTACATGTTTAGCTAATTTTCTCTCATGGCAACTAACTACTATTCACTAACTTACTAACTTCTTACTTGATAATCCACATGAATCTAATAGCCTCTACGTGGCCTTGCTCTTGCAAGAGCCATTGATGGCTCATGATGATGGATTCTAACACTCTAACATCCTAACTCTCTAATAAGCTAACATTACTTTATTCCATGCTTGCCTTTATATAGTTTTGATGATTTAAGTGTACATTGCACTTGTTTTGTTGAGTTTGGATGTGAAAATTATCTTATGGGCTATACTTTGAACACTCTTGAACCAAGGACTAGTGATGGCCAAGGAACATGTGAGACAACTACCACTAAGAGGTTCGCATAGTTAGTAGAGCCATTGGTAGTTAGTAACCATGAATTTTCTTTCTCTTTTACTTTATTTTAGATTTACAAACAAAATCACAAAAACTATTTTTCTATGTTTCTCACTTCTTTGTTTTCACCGTACTTATCATTTCATTCTTTGTTTTCTTTTCTTTTGATTCTTTAAAATATTGAAGAAACTTTAACACATGTGAACATTCCAGTAAAGCTTATATCGCTTCCTGTCCCTATGGATTTGACCCGTTTAGCCTCTATGCTATAGCAGAAGTATCGAGGAAGCCGAAGCACACACACTTTAAATCTTGATTTCAAAACATACACTTTTCATGCGCGGCTTTTCCCCGATCAAATTTTGGCGTCATTGCCGGGGATGGGAACAGTTTGATTTTACATTTTTTAACTTTTCTTCTTTATTTTTGGTGTGCAGGTCAAATTTTTAGCATTGCAGAAGTCCACACTTGCTTTTGTATGGTTGGGTAAATTCTCTTATATTATTATATTTTGCTGCTATTTATTGTTTATATTACCTGTACACTGTAATAATTTAAGAATTAAAATGTGGTAATTAGATATTTTAAAATGGTGTAGACATTTGCATTTAGGCACGTGTCAATTTTCATTCTATTATATTGTATTTTATTCTTATGTTGTGGTGATCTTGACGGAGGTGTACATATTGCATATAGTTAGGACAAACACGTGGGTGATTTACTCTATTTGTGTGTTCATTCTTTTTATATTGTACACTTGCACGAACTGAACTTAAGGGTAAAATCCAATAAATATAAGGTGGGAAAGTCATTACCTTCACTTAGCCCAAAAATCACCTCCCCACTCACACAACCCAAGCCTTAATAAAAATACTAGACGTTGGCTCCTATGGACATCTCAGATTCATTTAGGAGATTGACCTCAGGGGGAAGTTGTTAGAGTTTGACTCTTGTCAAATCGGTGTCTAAGGTTGGAGATTGAGAGGCGAAACCTCGAAGAACAGTGGTTTAGTATAATTAGGCTCGTTGCTCCGGCACGGATACCTCCCACTGATCTTACCCCTACCTGGACTATTAACTTGTGGTCAGATTTCTACAAGGTACCCCCATGGACAGTTTAACCAGTTAGGAGTCGTCTAGATATAAGTCAACCCTAACATATGCTTGTTTTCTTTTACTTTTTCTTTGTTTGTTTCTTTGTTTGTTTGTTTTCTCTTTTGTAAATTGTGAAATAGATTTTAACAACAATTTTTTCAATCATAATATGAATCCATATTTCACCCAGACCTCATTTGACTCAGATAACCCAACCCAGCTATGTACAACATGAACCAGCCAAATTGCCGGATTGGGATTATCCGACTCAATATGACCCATATCCCCAATCCTATGACTATAATTTTCAAAATAATTTTCACTCTTCACCGAGTTCATGGGATTCACCTCCCCCGAGTCAAAGTTTCAACCACCTTGTCCACAATTTTTATTCCCCGATTTGGATTCATATCCTCCTTTTTCTGTCCCACCAACTGAAGAAAGAAATATGGAAGCCATGCTTAAGTCCTAACAACAAATTTAAAATTTGTTCAATTCACAATCCTTACTAAATCAAACTCCATATACTCCTTTTCTAGAACATCCAATTGAAGAAAAATCTGAGCTAGAAAAGCGTTTGGAAGTCTGTTGTGAAATGGCGCAACAAATTCAAATTTATTGGACTCATGATCTCAACTAAATTTTCAAGAGTCATGCTCATCTTTTCCAGTCGCACCAATTCAAAATGAACAACTGTCAGTCCTGGACTTGAGTATGGAGCTCTTACGTCTGAGCAACAAACTCAATATCTGATAAACTCACAAGCTCACCGCAATTTCTAAAATTAACTTCCATACTCACCTTTTCAAGAAGAACCAATTGCAAAGAGTATGGAAGACATGATTCAGACACAAGATTCTGTTACCCGACCTATCTGTATGTTAGACTCTATAATGAGCGAATTGATCAATAAGAGCGAGAAAAGTCTTTCTTGTTAAAGTTTGACCAATCCTTATATTCCTAACTCTATCAATTGGTCTTAAGAATCATGTTATTTTGAAAACCAAGATTCAATTTCAGAGCACATTTCAACTTAACCAAACTCCAAGTAATGAAAGTCGCCTTGACTTTCTGGCAAGTTATCCCTTTCTCGAAATTAAAATTGAACATGAATATGATCCTGAACCTCATGTTAGTGATTCCGTCACTTTTCAATTCAATAATGACTCCAGTATCTTTACAAAATTTTTTCTCTATTTCGGAGTCAACATTGAACCTGTACAAGTAAACTATGAAATTGAATCACCAATATCTTCTGGTCACACTTCATTGATGGGGAAAGTGTGTGAATATTAATTCTTTAATTTGGACCCTATTTTGAGCCAATTTTGACTCTCATTGTTGAATATCGACTTGATCTGAGTCAAATTCCCGAGTCGGTATCAATTTTTGTTCCTGTTCTATTTGAATCCAAATCAATCATCTCCCAAAATAACACTTCATTGTTGGACAAAGATGTTAAAGAAAATGACTCAGTAATTATTTTGAAAAATTAGAAATTGAATGGGGGTAATCTTTTGAATAAGATCATACAGTTCTCTAAATTTTACTGGATCGTATTAGAGAGATCACTGGTAGGTTCCTATAAGATCCACATTTTTTGAATTGGGCCGCATTTTATGGACCAATTAGACCACCACCGGAGCCACCACCATGAGATAATTTTCCTTCCATTTTCATATATTCATGTATATACACATTCACGTCACATAGAGGATAATGCATGAGATAAGTGTGAGGAGGGTTTACTAACATAGATTGTTTTAATTTTCTTTCTTTTATACTTCTTTTTAGAAAATTTTTAAAATTCTTTTGTATAAAAATCTTTTCTTTTCATTTTACAAAACTTTTTAAATAAGAGAAATAGTTTTGATCCATTTTTAAGAAAATTAAGATTATTTTAGGAATTAGGAAGACCTAAAATTATGAATTTTTAAACCGGGTCAAATAATAGATCTTGTTTAAATTTTAAGATAAGGAAGTAAGATTGAAAAGATAATTTGATCTTGAATTTTTGCCTTAGATTTATGCACTTCACACTAACACAATTTTTTGGGATTTGAAATAAAGACTGAAAACGCCAATATATACATACATACATACATACATATATATACATCATACATACATACATATATATATATAAATGAAATGATGATAAAATCACTTATTAAAGTTAGGTAATTATGCCTCAGGAAGTATGATACGTCTAAAATGGTGGACAAAAATAAAATAATTTCCTTTAATTTTGTGCCATGTTTACTCGAGTCCTTAAGTTCGAGTGATGTTTTCTCATCTGGTACCCTAAAACTATCTGGTTTTGGAGTCATTGGCTAAAGGCTCACTACTCGGCAAGCTAGAAAGCCTCAGAAAAGTAAGAGAAGAAAATAATAATCATAATTTAAATAAATGGCATGAAAGTTAGAGACGATATTCTAAAAATCTTCACTGTTCACAAAGTTCATATGTTTAAGAGTTTTATAAAAGATCAAAGAATCAATTCAATTTTAAATTCTTACATTAATTTATACAAGATTTTGCATTTCGACTTAGTTTAAGGAAGAATAATTTCTGGTTAACCTTTGACCTTGGATCACTTAAATTTTCACAAAAATATTTTAACACTTTTCTCTATTTCAAAATGCGCTTTTAAAATACTAACATTTGATTTCTTTCTTAATGAATTTTGTGGGTGTAATCCCCTTAGGAGACAAAAACTCCTCCTTGAGGGAAAACCTAGAGGTTTTAACGGCTTGTTGCACATGCTCAGTGCAATCACGTCACCCGCGAAAGTGGTGGTAATAATTTCCTTAATTTTTTATTTTGCTCGAGTATGCAAAAGATAAGTATGGGAAGTGATTAGTCTCTAAAATTGCATATTTCATACCATATCTTCACATTTATTTATATTAAATCCTGTTAAGAATACCTGTCTTGTATTTTTTAGGTCCATGGCATGAATGAAGAAGAAGCCCAAAAATCTCATGTAATGGTGATTAAAAGCCTACATGAATAGCCTTTGATTTTTGGAGGGCTGGTTTGTCAAAACCAGATACCCAAATCTGGATTCCAGGAGGTAGACCCGACAGGGGGGCAAGAGGGGAGCGTGCAGCAGGCGGCGCCATGCACACTGCTCTTTTGTGGAGTCGCGAGCCAAGTTTTGACACGTGGCTCCATACAGTACCTCTGGTGGCCCCTTTCACCTATAAATACCCTAGGATTTTCAGAGCACGAGAGGGAAAAGTTTTGAGGAGTTTAGTGCAGTTTTTTAGTTGTTTCTTCTTCTTGGGATAGTTTAGATTAGTTCTTCTTCTTCTTACACTTTGTATTTTTCATTTCTAGTAAATCTTGTAATAGAAAAGAGAGTGGTATATGAGAGGGAAGCAAGAGTGCTTGTAATGGAAGATGACAATCAATGAAAGGTTCTCTTTTTATCTCTTCTTATTTTCTTTCCTCTAATTCTTTTACATGTTTAGCTAATTTCTCTTATGGCAACTAACTACTAACCACTAACTTACTAATTTCTTACTTGATAATCCATGAATTTAATAGCCTCTACTTGGCCTTACTCTTGCAAGAGCTGTTGATGGCTCATGATGATGTATTCTAACACTCTAACATCCTAACTCTCTAATAAGCTAATATTACTTTATTCCATGCTTGATCTTGTATAGTTTTGATGTTTAAGTGTAGTTTGCACTTGTTTTTTTGAATTTGGATGTGAAAGTTATCTTATGGGCCATTATTTGAAACGCTTTGAATCAAGAACTAGTGATGACCAAGGATACATGTGAGATAACTATCACCAAGAGGTTAGCATAATAGTGGAGCTATTAGTAGTTAGTAGCCATGGGTTTTCTTTCTCTTTCACTTGTTTTAGATTTACAAACAAAATCACAAAAATCATTCTTCTATATTTCTCACTCCTTTATTTTCACCGTACTTCTCTTTTTATTCTTTGTTTTCTTTTCTTTTGATTCTTTAAAATATTGAAGAAACTTTAACACATACGTGAACATTCTAGTAAGGCTTCTATCGCTTCCGTCCCTGTGGATTCGATCCGTTTAGCCTCTTTGCTATAACGGAAGTATCGAGGAAGCCAAAGCACACACACTTTAAATCTTGATTTCAAAATATACCCTTTTCGTGCGCGGCTTTCTCCCGATCACTAGCAAACGATTTCTATGATTCCTGTAACCTATAAATTATAGTGAATTCTTCTCTTCTCCCGCGGTTTTTCCCAATTAAAGGTTTCCACATAAAAGAATCCCGTCTCTTTACCTTTTTTGTTGCGCATTACCTTACCCTATACACATCCACTCCCTAATCTCTCTTGCAGTGTGGATTGACCATCCGATCGCTCAGGCAGAAAATTTTACTACAAACTGGTGCTTTCATTAGATCCGAGTCCCAAAACTCACTCCCCGACCAAACGCTTCTCAAAAAATCCTACAAAAAGCCATGTTCCTAAAAAACAGCCAACAACTGGCCACATGACCACCTCCAAGGGCAAATCCATTGTCACAGCTGGGGGCATCATTTTCTCTGAGTGACCTCAATCTCAGCCTTATCGTGGAAGAGTCTATCTCCGCACCTTCACAAGAGGCAGCTGGAGACAGCCACCAGCCATTGAAGTATGAAAGTTAACTTCTCTAAATATTCACTAACATGAAGGAGGAGATGGCGAAGTAGTAGGCTCTATTCGATCACGAGATTAAGTCAGCGGCACATGATCGAGAAACGCGACGTGAACATGAGGAGTAAAAGTATCTAAACGGCCAGCTAATCGCCCAGATCACAGCCCTACAAAACACTCAAGGACCATTTCCATCACCAAAAAAGTCCCACTGCTAAGGAGGACACGGATGGCGAGCACTCTCAGAGCCAGATGCGATGCATGTTAGACTCTCCTACTCTGTCAGAATGATCTGACGACGGCTCAAGTTTGTCACATCCTCACACTAGGGATCAACACGATTATACTTGGAGGAAGACCGAAGAGTTTGTCAGGGTCCAAGATCTTGACTAGCTTATATGAAAGCGAGTCAAAGAAGCAACACTGTACACCATGGCAGACTCAGAACCATCGCCATCAATACATCCAACTTTCCCTTCTCTGAGGGCATATTGGAATGTGAATTTTTAAGAAGTTTACGATTCCAACCTTTGACTGCTACTCCTGTCAGAGTAATTTGATCCAGTATCTCTACCAATATCAAGACAAGATGGTGGTCTATACCCAGAGTGACCCATCTTGTGCTAGATCTTCCCCGCCAGTTTGAAGTGAGTAGCTTCCGATTGGTTTTACACTTTTTCGCCATGATCGATCTATAACTTCAAGGATCTGACCAAGTTGTTCTGTTCTTAATAATCCTCCTGCCAGGAGTACAAGTAGAATAACAACCACCTCTTTTTCATCAAGATGAGACCCTCCAATAGTCTAAAGACGTACATCGGCTTCTTCTAGAGTTAGCTGGCTAAAGTGTACAACTGTGGCGGAGATGTCACTGCTCTCACATTCATCAGTGAGCTGTGAGTCACTCACTCACTGTATAAACATCTGGTGAAGTAAACGTTACCTATTAGAGTGAGATCTTGTACTGTGAGCCCAACCATACTTCCAGTTAGAGGAAGCAACGAAGAGCTACACAACCAATCTCTCAACAGTGGCGATGACAGAGAGAACCAGAAGCCACATCACAGAGGCCCTCCATTGACAACTAAAGTCACAGACAAGGCGATTAAAGAAGCATCTATTGTTGGCCCAGAGGCCTTCCACTCTAGTTTTGATGATGATTAACTCATGTAGTTATAGTTTACTAATAATCTTGTGATGTTTAGTTTTTAAATACTTAACCAAGATATTAGTAGGTTATTAGCTTCAACAAAGGAGTTTTGGAGCTTTCACACGGTGATTCAAGAGCCCGAGCATCAAAGTTCATATCTAGCACTCGTTGGAGTCAAGCTCGGTGGTTCACGTTTGGATCGAGTCGACTTAGAGATGGAGCTTACAAGAAGACTTCGGTACATTGTTTATTTTAGTATTTTAGATTCATTTGTTAAAGATTAGATAGTGTGGTATGCTCAAGTTCACAACACACACACTTGTTTCTAGTTTCATGTTTATTGGTTTTCAGTTTTTGGTTTAACCGATCTTGGTTTTCATGAATAGATAGATTCAAAATAATTTTACATGATTTAATGTACATTAGATTTGATCTATATATATGTATGCTTCATATACTTAGATAAACTTATTTTGATATGCCTATTCATGTATTTGGAGTTTTGTATTTTAACAAAACCTATTTTTGGACTTTAAGTCAAAAACATTGATATATATCTTTATATGTATATTGGATTATATCCATATACTATATGCTTAAAAGTTATTTCAATATCATGTTTTTGTATTTGGATGAGTTTTGGACAAAAAGATTTTCCATTTCAAAAATCCAAGTTTTGAAAAATACGAGATTTGGTTTTCGGCAAAATAAGTCACAAAAATGGTTCAAATAAGTTGAAATATGTGTTAAATTTTTCCATACATGTTTGTATTTCAAATATAATACAAGAAATTATTTTGTAGATTTTTAGAGATTTTATGAGATTTAATTGGATAATAAAAACCAAGTTTACAAGTCCTAAATTATCAGCCCTGCCTGGCTTTGGTGGTCGACCAGACGGTCGACCGGACCCAGAGTCGGTCGACCGGATCGGTCGACCGACGTGCACAAGGTCGTGCACGCTGACCAGCTACTTGGGCCGGTCGACCGGCGGTCGACCGACTGCAAGTACCCCACTCTCGGGTGGGGGCGGTCGACCGGACGGTCCGTGAGGCCTGGCACGGTCGACCGAGCGGTCGACCGGCCAGAGAGCAACTGCTCTCTGGTTTTGGCATGGTTGACCGGGCGATCGACCGGCAGGCTCAACGGTCATATTTTGACCGTGGGCTGGTCGACCGGCCAGTCGACCGGAAGGCCATTCTGAGCCTAGTCAGCTGCCAATGGGCAGATTCTTTTGGGGGTTATAAATACCCCATTTGGAGTTGGTTTTCACCAAGATTTCAAGAGCCAAAATTCTCATACATTCTAGTATTTTAATACAAGTTTTCAAAAGAGTTTTTAAGCCAAAAAGATATATCTTTATTTGTTTTCAAGGGTTGAAAAAAATCAAAGAAAAATAGAGATTTGGGATATTTGTTTTGTTCTTCATTCTACGTCTATTCTAATTGTTTTCCCAAGTATTTTTCTTTATTATTTGATTTCCAAACACCTTGATTTCTCACACTTGAGCTATATCATTCTGTCCTATCTATTAGGATCTTTGTTTTTGTGGGAAAAGTTGTTTGTGGTTGAAAGAGACCACCAAGTTATAAACCCTCCCTATTTGTGATATCCCTCTTGTGTAGAGGTTGATTTTAGAGTGGTGGTTGGCTCTCTCTAGTGAGAGGTGGAGATTGTATTTGGCTCCCTCTAGTGAGAGGTGGAGTTTGTGTTGGTATCCCTCTTAGTGAAGAGGTGGATTGTGTTTGTATTGGCTTTGTGCCTAGCCTCTAGTGAGAGGTTGTATTCGCTTGAGAGAGGAGTTGTGTACTCCCAGTTATTGTATTGCCCCAAATCCTCAGTGGAGGTTCCCTGTGTGGGAGTCCTGTGTGGACAAGTTAGTGGTTTGGAAATTCTTCTGTGTGAAGGCGGGGACGTAGAGCTGTGTGCTCGAACCTCGAAACAAATCTCGGTGTTTGTGTTTGATCCATTGACTCTTACTCTCTCTCTCTCTCTCTCTCTCTTTTACTTTAAGCATTGCATCTTATTGCCATATCATTTATGCTTGTGTTGTTTGTGTGTGCCTCACTTGTGTTTAACCACGAGAGCTTCATATAGCACCTCAACTCTTATTCAGAGGAATCAAGAAGAGTTAGTCCAGAACCCTTCACTGGGAATTCGGCTACACTCGTTGGTTACACTAAGTGTGTTTGCAATTAGTTTTTAATTCCGTATTAGTTGACCATTAGATTAGCTAATCACCTATTCACCCCCCTTTAGGTGATTTCATCTATTCTTGAACCCTCAGTAGAGCCCACTTTGAGCTTACCGAGTGAATGACAGCTTTGTTTTTCATTGAAAATTAAAAGGGAAAAACTTACAAAAGTGTGTAGAAAAGTACAAGTAAAAGGAAAATTACAAGTATTTACTATCGAGATTTCTGGACAAGTGTGCCGGTAGATGTCTGGTTAGTGCATGACCATTTTGTTCGATCGACTGAGTCTTAAGGAATTCTTTCTCACCTGGTACCTGAGGTTCTTTAAGAGAGGAAGATCTTAAGGTATTAGTACCCTAAATATAAAGAAGTGATTCTCTGAATTTCTTAGAAGCTAGAGAGTTGGCTCTACTAATGCCTTAACCTTGTTCTCTTAATAATTTTGCGTGCTCTCTTTTTAGCTCTGGTGCCCTGTCTCTTAGCTCATTTAAAAGTGAGCAATTCATAGGCTCTCAAGGGTGTAATTGTCTTTAGAATTTAGTAAGACTGGTAATAGACTCTTAGCCTCGTGATTAGTCTACAATTCTACATTACTATATCATATTTCCCTACCAATTTATTAATAAATGATGTTTCTCACCCGTGTTTGGTCTATTTTTCAGATAATCAAGAGTCTAGGGGCAAAGGAGTAATAAGAGCTTAATTATACCCATTTTTGGGTAATTAAATCCGGATTTTTTGGAGACTAAGCTAGAGAGTTTTTAGAAGATATATTGAATCTAGAAGTTGGCGGGTGTCTGACAAAAATCTGGACGTCAATAACCGAATCCAAGAATATCTGGAAGGACCCTGAAGCGAGACAATTTCGCGCACCAAAACTAGGGACCTAAGTCCCTGGTATTACCGCAGAAATGCGGCATTTGCCGCATTTTCTTGGCATTATGGTGGGCCCACGCGTCAATTTTTGACGCGTGACCTTGTCTCGTCTCTAGATTCTTCATTTTCCTATAAATACTGCAGGGTTTTGTCAGAAACGAAGCAGATTGAGAAATAGGCTAGGTTTTCTCTCTTTTAGTGTAGGTTAGTATAGGTGTCCTTCTTTTCTTTTCTATTTTAATTTTGTTTTTAGATCATGTATTAGGGTTAAGAGATTCAGTGAGAGAAAGTGAGAGATTGATGGAATAGATGATGACAATCTATGTAAATATGTCTCCTTTCCTCTCCATTGTAACTTCTCCTTCTTCTATATGATGCTTAGCTAATTTTTCTTCTCATGGTAATCAACTACTAACCACTAACTATCTAATCATTACTTGATAATCTACATGAATCTAATAGCCTATACAAAGCCTTGCTCTTGCAAGAGCCATTGATGGCTCATGTTGATGGATTCTTACATTCTAACTTTAACATCTAACCCACTAACTTGATAACTTGCAATGTCTTCTTTATTTCATGCTCACCTCTAATCAGTTATGATGATTAATAGTAACTTGTAACTTGTTTGTGGTATAGATGTGTTGTTCGAATGTAATAGAACAATCTTATGAGCCATGCTTTGTATCGTCTCTTAAAGCCAAGGACTAGTGATGACTAAGGATTCATATGAGGCAACTATTACTAAGAGGTTAGCATGATTAGTGGAGAAATTAGTAGTTAGTAGCCATGAGTTTTCTTTATTCTTATTTTAAAAATCAATTTTAAAATCCTTTTATCATTTTCTCATTGTTGTTCTCACCAACTTCTTAGTTCGTCTTTGTTCCATCTTCTTATTATTTTCAAAATCATTTTCTTTTATCTTCACATTGCCGTTTTATCACCTTCTTCACCTATCACTTTCAGTTTCTTTTTTTATCCTTTTCTCATTCTTTAACATAGAAGAACTTATTAACATAAAATGTGAACAAGAACTGTTAATACTTCTATCGCCTCTCGTCCCTGTGGATTCGACCAGTTGAGCCAATGCTATAA
Source organism: Agave tequilana (assembly GCA_038442645.1). Classification (NCBI taxonomy): domain Eukaryota; kingdom Viridiplantae; phylum Streptophyta; class Magnoliopsida; order Asparagales; family Asparagaceae; genus Agave; species Agave tequilana. The sequence continues at coordinate 63,380 of JAVJIF010018371.1, read as the reverse complement.
TGGAAGTATCGAGGGAACATTAGCACGCATAAATAATTATACTGATTTCAGAAAATACACATTTTCAAGTGCTTGTTCTGCCCCGATCAATGGGAATGGTTTAAACTCGCGTTTTTTCTAATATTTTCTTCTCTGTTTTGGTGTGCAGATTAATTTTTACAGAAACTGAACATTATTGAACTTTTCTTTTGCTTGTATGTCCCCGCTTTAGAAAGCAGGGACCCTGCTTCCTAATTTGTGCAGCGAAAATCAATGAAAAGCCACAAAAATGCGGCAATTTTGTGGCATTTGGACTTCATCTTTTGCAGAGTTTTTGCAAGTTGCATATATTAATATATTCTGCTCCTAAATTTCTGCTTTGATTGTTTACATACTACAATAAATTAAAGAGCTAAAATATGATAATTGGACACTTTTAAAACGGTTTAGACATTTGCTTTTAGCCACGTATCGATTTCAATTCCAATATACTGTATTTGTTCTGTTGTTGTGATCTGGACTGAGATGTGCATATGGCATTGCATATAGTATAAGACAAATACGTGGGTAATTTACTCGCTTTGTGTTATATTCTTATCTATATTGCACACTTGCACGAATTGAAATTAATGGCAAAACCCATACAAGATAAGGTAGGGAAGTCATTACCTTTCCTTAGCCGAAAATCACCTCCCCACTCACACAACCCAAGTCCTAATAAAAATCGATATATCCTGGCCCCTAGGGATATCTCAGACTCATTAAGAGATTGTTCGAGGGTGAAACTTGTTTTGAATCTTACTCTTATAAAATCGGTGTCTAAGGTTAGGGATTAAGAGGTTACGCTTCGAAGATACCATGATTTGGCGTAAATAAGGCCTGTTGCTTACGCACGGATACCTCCCACCGTATTTTCCCCCTACCTGCCCATTAGCTTGTGGTCGAATTCACACAAAAACCTCCCCTGGGCAATCTACCAGTTAGGAGTCATCAGGTCTAGGTGAATCTTAATATAGGCTTGGTTTTGATTTTTTCTTTTCTTTTTGTTTGTTGCTTGTTTTTTTTTTTGTTTGTGACTATTTGTGAAATAGAATTCAACAACAACAATTTTTTCAGTCCTAATATGAATCCATATTTCACATCGACCCCATTTGATTCGGATAATTCCAACCAGGCTTTTTACAATATGAACCAACCAAATATATAGGGTTGAATTATTCGAATCAATACAACCCATACTCCCAATCTTATGGCCATAATTTTCAAAATAATTACAACTCTTCACAGAGTCAATGGGGATTCACCTCCCCTGAGTTAAATTTTCAACCACCTTGATCACAATTTTTACAATATTCATTTCCCGACTTTGGTTCCTATGCTCCTTTTCTAGAATCACCATATGAAGAAAAATCTGAGTTAGAAAAGAATATAGAAGCCAACATGTAAGAGGCCGAGCGGCAATTTCAGAACATATTGGCCTCCCCAATTTTATAATATTTTCAAGAGTCTTACTCAGTCCCACCTCTTCAAAATGATCAAACATCCATCGTGGAATTGACTGAGGAACTCTTGCGTGAGTCCGAACGACAATCTCAAAACTTGTTAGACTCACAATCTTCACAATTTTTTCAAAACCAAGATTCCTACACTCCCTTTCTAGAACAATCATTTGAAGAAAAATCTGACTTAGAAAAGAGTATAAAAATCTTGCATGAGACCTCACAACAATTTCAAAATTCTTTTGCCCAGTCGTCTATAGGCTAGAAATACAATTGAGTCAATTTGTTAACATTCATAGGAATGAGGAAACTCACTCTTATCAACCCTTGATCAATTCAGATATCTCTAACTCTATCGATCTAGATCAAGAATCATGATGTCTTGAAAATCAAGATTCAATTTTAGCTCTCATTTGAACTTGACCAACATCAAAATTTTAAGAACCATGTTTTGGCAAGTTATCCTTTTCATTGAACTTGAGCGTGAATATGATCCTGAACCTCAACTTGGTAATTCAGTTCCACTTTTGATTCAATGTTGACTCCGATATCTTTATCTCACTTCAATCGTTTTTCTGAGTCAACATTAAATCCTGTGCCAATCCATCGTGAAATTGAATCACTAATCTTTTATGATTAACAAATTGAACTTGACCAATTTCATACGTTTGAATGTCCCATTGACAAATTGGCAAGTTTTTCTTTCAAAAAATTGAATTTAGATTAGAACGTGACTTCGATCCTCAAATTTGTGATCCAGTTCAAATTCCTAAGTCAATTTTGACTCCTGTTTTGCTACCTGATTTGAGCAACATTTTAGAGTCAGTTTTGATTACCATACCTGTCATTCTTAAACTTGAATCACCTATCTTAGAAAAGTCACATTCCGTTGTGGGAAAATGAATGTGGATTAGAATTTCAACTTCTTAATCTGGACCACTTCCTTAACCAATCTCGACTCCAGAACCTTTACTTGACTTAAGTTAAATTCTTGAGTCAGTAGTCACTCCTATGCTTCCTGAGTCCAAATAATTTTGGGACAAGGGTTTCATAATAATGACTCTGAAATTATTTTAAAAATTTGAAAATTAGATGGGGTAAAATTCTTAATAAAAATCATTCATATATATATATATCATTTTAGTAGGTTGTAGTATAGAGGTCTCTGATGGGTTCCTCAGAACTCCACGCAAATTGAATTAGGCCGCATTTCGTGGACCAATCAGAACACCACCGGAATCACCACCTTGAGGTGATTTTTTCTTCCCTCTCTACTTCTTTCATGTATACATACATTCATGATTCATTGAGGACAATGCATGAGATAAGTGTAGGTGAGGGTTTACTAATATAAAGTTTTTTAGATTTTCTTTCTTTTCCACTTCTTTAGGATACTGAAAATTTTTCTGTTGTATAGGATTTTCTCTTTCTTTAAAACTTTTTGAAACAAAAGACAAAGTTTGATCTATTTTTAAGAGAATTAAGATAAACTTAGAAATTAAGGAAGCCTTAATTATGGCATCTTAAACCTAGTCAAAATAATGTATCTTGTTTAAGATAATAGGCTAAGTAAGGTAAATTAGAGAGATAATTTTATCTTGAATTTTTTACCTTAGTATGTACTTCACACTTATACATTTTTGGGATGAAAATAAAGACCTAAAATTCCATAAAAAATAAATAAAAAATATACATGGTATAAATGAATATAAAACCACTTATTAAGCTGGATAATTATGCCTTAAGAAGCATAATATTTACTGTTTTTCATTGATTTGCAAAGGAAAAAATTTACAAAAAAGTGCCGAGGAGCAAAATTACAAGTAATTCTTTGCAAGAAGAAAATTACAGGTAGATCTCTTCTGAGATTTCTGGGAAAGTGTGCCGGTAGGAATCTGATCAGCGCGCGATCACTTTATCCCTTTGATGATGCAATCGATCAGCCAATCGGACTTCTGCCTGATGGGATTCCCTTCTCGCCTGGTTTAGAGAATCGGAGAACAGGAGGTTGGTAGAACCCTCTTTTTACTTCTCAAACTGCTCCACTTGAGAATTCCTTCTCGCCTGGTTCCGGCGATTCCTTGAGAGGGAGGAAGATCTTAGGGTATTAGCACCCTGATTAGAGAAGTAGTTTTTGAATTCTTAGAAGCAAGATAATAGATCTCTTGTTGGCTTCCGCTTTCTTGTCTGCCGGTGGTCCTCTCTTCGAGGGGATCTCGGTCCGTCCGTCCTCTTCTCCCCTTTGCCTATGGTGGGTTATTTATAGGGAGAACAGGGGTTATAATGACCTGAAAATCTGAAAACAGATTTAGACAATCTATTTTGTATCTGGAAAGTAGCCTTGCCGCGAGACTAGAAACCGCTTTTGTGAAGTAGCGCAGGACGCTAAGTGAGGAATATTCCCTTTATCTCTTCAATTAATTAGGAGATATCCTTTTATAAAAGATATCCCTTTAACTTATTGAGAGATCTCCTCCAATCTTTTCTCACCTGGTTGGGAGAGTCAAAAGATTATGGCAAGCAACTGCCAAATTTGATCTCAATTAGATTTGATCTTAATTAGATTTGATCTCATCTAGAGATTTGATTGGTCAAAGATGACCATAGAAGATCCCCAGTGGAGCTGCCGCGTTGAGCTCACAACGGAGCTGGGAGAAGCATCTGGCGAAATTAGAAGAAAGCTCTTTAGCGGAGCTGGATAAACTTTGTGGCGAAGTTACCAATCAGCCTTTTGCGCGGCTGCGTTGAGCTAAGTTTCTGCGGAGTTAGCTGAGCGTGTGCAGGCAAAATTGCAAGTCAACTTGCAGCAAAGTTATGAAGGATCTTCCTGCGATGCTAAGCAATTTTAGCTTCTCATGCGAGACTTATCTTGTGGGCTCGTGCGGGGACCAAGTGTTGAGCTAACTTAATATCCCTGGACCTGCCTGGATCTTCTCACGAGCTTTTCTTGGCTTACTGTTTGCTTCACTAGATCAGTAGAGTCCAAGTCGTTTATTTGTCGCGTTGAGATGGGTAACAAACTGGTCGTCAGCTTGTCTGCCACTTGTCTTTTGTAAATGTCAATAAGTTAGACATTATTTAGGCCAATTAGGAATCTTGTCTTTGTTAAAGTGTCAACATGACCCCCTTCAAAGTTTTCGTAAGTCTGTAATGGAATGGTTCAGACTCTGAAAAACTTTGAACTGCTTTGATTGATGGTATGTGAAATGCGAACGTCGCCATAGTGGTTGAGTTCAGCTCCACTTTCAATCCTGCTTTCGGATTGGAATAAGTTCGCCGAGAAATCGCGTAGATTCACGATTCTAGGTTGGTAGAACCCTCCTGTTACTTCTCAAACTGCCTACACTTGGGAATTCTCGCCTGGTTCCAGAGATTCCTTGAGAGGGAGGAAGATCTTAGTGTTGGCCCAAGGTTACAATCACCCATGATTAGTATATTTTGATGATTACAAAACATATTAGTTATTTGTACTAATAACATTTGTTGTTTAAGTGTGTTTCAGATTTCTATTCATTCTAGAAGTCTTCTCTCACAAATACAAGGATTTGGACTCAAGTCAACTCAAATTGGGCTCAAGGAACAAGTATTGAAGATCATATGAAGAAGCCTATTGAAGATCTTGAAGTCTTAGAATCATTGTAAGAAATAGAATGTTAAAGTTTGAGTATATGAAATTTGGCTCTAGGATTTGCACACACACTTGTTTCATGTATTTCCTATGTTTTGAAAATGGTTATTTCTAAGTTTTATGCCTTAGTTTATATATACATGTACCAAAAGCTTTAATCTTGAAAATCTTGTTTAAAACATGTGTATAAACTATTTTCTGCATAATACTTAGCTATATGAATTTTTAAAATAATTTCAAAATTTTCTAACTCAAAACAACCCAGTTTTCAGTTTCAGGCAACATCGGTCGACCGGCCCGGTCGACCGGCAATGTGTCTGGACATGCACTGTTTGTGCATGTCCGTCGGTCCGGTCGACCGACGGAGAGCAGATTGCTCTCGGGATATTTCGGTCGACCGGACCGGTCGACCGGAAGAAGGAAACTGTATTTCCTCCTTTTGGGTCGGTCGACCGGACCGGTCGACCGAGAGCCAACGGCTCTTTCCAGCAGGGCTGGCGGTCGACCGGACCGGTCGACCGCCAAGCCTGCAACATAGCAACGGCTCTTTCCTCTTTGGGCAATTCTGAAAATCTGTTTTCTTTTTCTGCTTTAACAGATTTTGGAGAGTTGTTGGGAGCTTTTTCAGAGAAAATAAGACAAAAAGAAATTGTTTTTAACCTATTTTCTAAGCCTATAAATAGAGGAGAAGTCTCTCTTGCATTTCACCAAGAAAATCCTCAAGTTTGTGTTGTTTTCAAAAGAGAAAAGAAGAGTTTTTAAGCCTTCATTCCAATTCTTTTTGAGCTAGTTTTTCAGTTGTGTTTGATTGTCTATATCACTCTACAACTGAAGTTTTCTCACCACACTTCATAGAGCCAAAAATCCTATACTCATTCTATAGTGAAGTTGTAATTGAAGTGAGAGTGTTTGTAAAAGAGTTTGAGAAAAAGTGTAGTGATCTTGTTGGTGATCACTTTGTTCTTGTAATCCTTTCCTTGTGGAGCAACCTCTTCGGTAGAGGTCCTTTGTACTTGGTGGAGCTCGGTACTCGGTCTTCGGTAGACCAATTGTAAAGGCATCCTCGGTGGATAGTGGAAACCCTTCACGGAGGTGAAGGCGGGGACTAGAGCAAGTGTGCTCGAACCTCGAAACAAATCATCTTGTTTGCGATTGCCTTTGCGTTATTCTTGCTTTCAATTTCTCTTGCTTTATATTGTCTTGAATTATTTGCTTGAGAACTAACCCTCTACTTGTGCAATCTTGTCTTTTTTACTTTACTTGCTATACTTGTTGTGTTACATTGTGTGCATTTCATTTTTCATCATCATACTTGGCATTGATCGATCACACCTCAATACAACACGGTTGCATTGCGCACCTCTAACCCATTTTAAGGGGAATTGGGAGGAAGGAGTTCAGAACCTCGCAAGGGGTATTCGACTCTTAGTCGTGTTTTGAGAGATCGTTGCACCACTCATTTAATTAAAGTTTATAAAGATCATTAGATTAGCATTCACACCTATTCACCCCCCTCTAGGTGTTTTTCAATTGGTATCAGAGCTTGGACTCTAGGATTTGGTTTAACCACCTTAGAGAAGATCCTAATTCGCTAATCATTTCATTCATATTCATATAAGTAAAAATGGCCGATGGAATTAAGACCCCTCCTAAATTTGATGGACTTAACTTTCCCATATGGAAAGTTAAGATGACCGTGTTTTTGCAATCTCTAGGTAGCCGAGTTGCAAAGGCCGTGACTAAGTCCTTTAGTGTACCCCCGGTGACGAATCCACTTGGTCCGAAATAGAGACTAAGGAATTCGATGCCAATGCCAAAGCTCATTATGCACTCCTACAAGCCCTTAATGATGATGACATTTCTAGGGTTATCCATTGCAAATCTGCATTTGAGATTTGGTCACACTTGATAGTCACTCATGAGGGGACCTCACAAGTAAAGAAGGCTAAGATTGACCTTCTTCGGTCTCAATATGAAACATTTAGCAAGAAAATGAAACCATAGATGATATGGTTACAAGATTTACCAAGATTACTAATGGACTCTCTTCTTTAGGTGAAGATATCAATAATGATCAAAGAGTAAGGAAGATCATCCGAGCTCTTCCTCCTTCATGGGAAGTTAAAGCTACAACCTTGAAGGAACTCAATGACAATGAAGAGATGGAGCTTATAGGTCTCATTGGAACCTCAAAACCCATGAGATGGAAAGGAAAGCAAGGGAGGAAATGGCTCCTTCCAAAAAGAAGACCATCGCCTTCAAGAGTCAAGCTACACACTCCGATGAGGACGATGAAGAAGAAGATGATGAGGAGCTCTCACTCCTTGTTAAGAATGTCCGGAGGATGTACAACAAGGCGAAGTACCAAGGTAGAAGATGGCAAGGAGGCAAAGAAGAAAGGAAGATTGTGTGCTTCAATTGCCAAAGACCGGGACACATTGTGGCGGAGTGTCCGGACAAAGCTAAGCCCTCCACTTCAAAGAAGCCTTACAAGAAGAAGGCTATGAAGGTAACTTGGGATTCGGAGACCGAATCCGAGGAAGAAATAGACACCGCCAACATTTGCTTCATGGCTAATGAAGGCAGAAGCAAGGTAACTTCTTCCCAATCTCATGATAATGAACTTTCTATGGATGTGTTAGAAGAGGCTTTTGTTGAGTTGTCACAAAACTATGATTTCTTAAAGAAAAAGTATCTTAAAATGAAAAAGGAAAATGAATCTTTAAGTCTTCAAGTTTTTACTCTTACAAAAGAAAAAGATGAGTTGGTTTCCACTTTGGCCACTACCAAAAATGATTTTGAAAAATATAAGGCTTCTTGCAAGGTAAGGCCCCACTTATTGATTCTAATGAAGTTTCTATGTTTAAGGAAATATTAGACTCATTAAGTGTTGTTTTGAAAAATTGTGAGTTTAACAAGAAGAAAATTGAGGCTATGTTTCCTAAGAAACAAGCCCCAAAGAAAAATGCTCATGTTCATGTTCATGTTACACAACCTAAACAACATGGCAAAACCCCAAAACATGCTCACACTACACATACACATCATGCATTCATGTATGGTAGAGTGTTCTCATGTTCACATTGTGGACGGAAAGGGCACTTAGCCAATTTTTGCTATGATAGATTAAATGTATCACGTCATAATGTTTGGGTTCGAGGCACTAACTTCAAAAGACCCAAGAAAGTTTGGGTACCAAAATCAACAATTGTGTTAAATGATGTAGGTACTTTCCAAAGCGCAACGACGTAGAGGATTGTGGTATCTTGATAGCGGTTGCTCAAGGCACATGACTTGGGACATCAACAACTTTGCAACCCTATCAAGATATCATGAAGGTGGCACCGTCACCTTCGGAGATGACGCCAAGGGTAAAACTATCGGTATTGGTAATGTAAAACTTGGCACCTCTCCTTTAATTGAAAATATAGTTTTAGTTGATGGCCTCAAGCATAATCTCTTGAGTGTAAGTCAACTTTGTGATAAAGGTTTTGATATTGTTTTTGATAATGTTGCTTGTAAAGTTATTGATAGAACTTCTAATGTTTGTGTATTTCCGGTTTTCGTGAAAGTAATGTTTATATGATTGATATGTTAAATATGTCTTGTAATATTACTTGTTTGAAAGCCCTCGATGATGACTCTTGGTTGTGGCATAGGAGATTAGGGCATATTTCTTTTGATCATATTTCTAGATTAAATTCAAAGGAAATGGTGAAAGGTATTCCTTGCTTGAATTTTGAAAAGGACCGAGTTTGTGACGCATGTCAATATGGGAAACAACTAAGTCTTCTTTCAAGTCAATTAAGGATATCATGACATCACGTCCTTTGGAGTTAATCCATATGGATCTATTTGGCCCTACACAAACCAAAAGTCTAAGTGGGAATAGATTTGCATTTGTTTTAGTTGATGATTTTTCAAGATTTACATGGGTTTTCTTTCTGAACATAAAAGCCAAGCATTTTCCTATTTTCAAACTTTTAAGAAAAGAGTAGAAAAAGAAAAGGATTCTTTGATTTTAAGAATAAGAAGTGATAGAGGAGGTGAGTTCATTAACCTTCCCTTTATTACTTTTGTGAAGAACATGGAATAAAGCATGAATTGGCTTGTCCTAGAACTCCACAACAAAATGGAGTAGTTGAGAGGAAAAATAGAACATTACAAGAGATGGCTAGGACAATGCTTAATGAATATGGTCTACCACATTATTTGTGGGCCGAGGCCGTTAATACATCATGCTACATATCTAATCGTGTTTTCTTGTGTAAAAATACAACTAAAACTTCTTTTGAAATGTATTTTTCTAGAAAACCAAATGTTTCTTATTTCAAAGTTTTTGGATACAAATGTTTTGTTTTAAATACAAAAGATAATTTAGGAAAATTTGATGCTAGATCTTATGAGGCTATCTTTGCAGGTTACTCAAACACTAGTAAGGCTTATAGAGTTTTCATTAGATCATCATTGACTATTGAAGAGTCTATTCATGTTAAGTTTGAGGAATCTAACAAGTTTGTTAAGAATGTTGTAGAAATAGATGCATTGGATGAAGGTTTGGAGAAAGTGACCTTGGAGGATGCTTCTACTATGGGAGACAAACCAAAGGATGATGAAGGAAGCAAAGCTAAAGTGGAAGAGGCACAAGGAAATGAAATCAAACACATGAGGTGGAGCCTACTCAACCACTACCAAAGGATTGGAGATACAATCCACATCATCCCAAGGACCTCGTCATAGGTGAAGTATCAAAAGGGGTAACCACTCGCTCTAGACTTCATGACTATTGTGGTAACTATGCATTCATTTCTCATATTGAACCCAAAAATGTGCTCGAAGCCGAGACCGATTCATATTGGTTGCTAGCCATGCAAGAGGAGCTCAATCAATTTGAGCGCAACCAAGTTTGGCACCTTGTTCCTAGGCCCCACGATAGACCAACAATTGGTACTAAGGGATCTTTAAGAATAAGTTAGATGAATTGGGTAATGTAGTTAGAAACAAGGCTAGGTTAGTTGCCCAAGGTTACACTCAAATCGAAGGAATCGATTTTGAAGAAACCTTTGCACCCGTAGCACGGCTTGAAGCCATACGGATGACACTAGCATTTGCCTCATATAAAGATTTCAAATTATTTCAAATGGATGTTAAAAGTGCTTTTCTAAATGGATTTATTGAAAAGGAGTGTATGTTGAACAACCCCCCGGGTTTGTTGATCCTACACATCCGGATTTTGTTTTTAAATTAGATAAAGCTCTTTATGGTTTGAAACAAGCCCTAGGGCTTGGTATGAAAGACTTTCTTCATTTTTGACTTCAAATGATTTTAAGAAAGGTAAAATTAATACAACTTTATTTACAAAACATGTAGAAAAGGATATTCTTATTGTGCAAATTTATGTGGATGATATTATTTTTGGTTCTACTAATGAATCTCTTTGCAAAGCCTTTGAATCATGCATGAAGGATGAATTCGAAATGTCTATGATGGGAGAACTCAACTATTTCCTTGGACTCCAAATCAAGCAAAAGAAGGATGGGATCTTCATCAATCAAGCCAAGTACACAAAGGAACTAATCAAAAGGTTTGGGCTTGAAGGATCGAAAGTAAGCAAAACTCTCATGGCAACAACTACAAAGCTTGACAAGGATGAACAAGGTAAAAGTGTAGACATTAAACTTTATAGAAGCATGATTGGTAGCTTGCTTTATTTGACGACTAGTAGGCCGGATATTATGTTTTCCGTTTGTCTTTGTGCACGTTTTCAATCTTGTCCTAAAGAATCTCATATAATTGCGGTTAAACGCATAATTAGATACCTTAAGGGCACTATTGAAATGGGTTTATGGTATCCTAAAACCGGATTATTTGAAATGAAGAGTTTTTCGGATGCCGACTATGCGGGTTGTAGGGTAGATAGGAAGAGCACAAGTGGAACATGTCAATTCTTAGGTAATTGTCTTGTATCTTGGTCTTCCAAAAAGCAAAATTCGGTAGCCCTATCAACCGCCGAGGCGGAGTATGTTGCGGCCGGAGCTTGTTGTGCACAAGTTCTTTGGATGAAACATACTCTCCTTGACTATGATTTACACTTTGATCATGTTAAAATATTTTGTGATAATACTAGTACTATTCACATGACAAAGAATGCAAATCAACATAGTAAAACCAAACACATTGACATTAGGTATCACTTTCTTAGAGATCATTATGAGAAAGGTGATATTGATATTGATTATGTTTCTACCGATTTTCAACTTGCCGATATTTTTACTAAACCTTTAGACTATGCTAGATTTTCATTTATTTGTGGTGAGTTGAATGTTAGCATTATAGATTCTTAAAAATAAAATTTTTTTTTTTTCAATTGGTATTTTAACCCTTTTTGATGTATGACAAAAAGGGAGAGAATAAGTTTAGTTTGATATTTAGTTTTGATATTATTTGAGTTTTATTTATGAAGAAAAAAGAAAGTTTGTTTATTTAAGTTTTTGACAAAGTTTGTTTATTTAAGTTTTTGACAAAACTTTTGAATGCTTTATGTATTGTGCTTCTATAGTCAAATTTTTGTACATAGCATTATTTGAGGGGAGTTTTTCAAACTCCTCTTCCATGTTTATTTAAAATAACCTATATGTTTTGTCATCATCAAAAAGGGGGAGATTGTTGGCCCAAGGTTACAATCACCCATGATTAGTATATTTTGATGATTACAAAACATATTAGTTATTTGTACTAATAACATTTGTTGTTTAAGTGTGTTTCAGATTTCTATTCATTCTAGAAGTCTTCTCTCACAAATACAAGGATTTGGACTCAAGTCAACTCAAATTGGGCTCAAGGAACAAGTATTGAAGATCATATGAAGAAGCCTATTGAAGATCTTGAAGTCTTAGAATCATTGTAAGAATAGAATGTTAAAGTTTGAGTATATGAAATTTGGCTCTAGGATTTGCACACACACTTGTTTCATGTATTCCTATGTTTTGAAAATGGTTATTTCTAAGTTTTATGCCTTAGTTTATATATACATGTACCAAAAGCTTTAATCTTGAAAATCTTGTTTAAAACATGTGTATAAACTATTTTCTGCATAATACTTAGCTATATGTATTTTTAAAATAATTTTCAAAATTTCTAACTCAAAACAACCCAGTTTTTCAGTTTCAGGCAACATCGGTCGACCGGCCCGGTCGACCGGCAATGTGTCTGGACATGCACTGTTTGTGCATGTCCGTCGGTCGACCGGACCGGTCGACCTACGGAGAGCAGATTGCTCTCGGGATATTTCGGTCGACCGGACCGGTCGACCGGAAGAAGGAAACTGTGTTTCCTCCTTTTGGGTTGGTCGACGGACCGGTCGACCGAGAGCCAACGGCTCTTTCCAGCAGGGCTGGCGGTCGACCGGACCGGTCGACCGCCAAGCCTGCAACATAGCAACGGCTCTTTCCTCTTTGGGCAATTCTGAAAATCTGTTTTCTTTTTCTGCTTTAACAGATTTTTGGAGAGTTGTTGGGGAGCTTTTTCAGAGAAAATAAGACAAAAAGAAATTGTTTTTAACCTATTTTCTAAGCCTATAAATAGAGGAGAAGTCTCTCTTGCATTTCACCAAGAAAATCCTCAAGTTTGTGTTGTTTTCAAAAGAGAAAGAAAAGAGTTTTTAAGCCTTCATTCCAATTCTTTTTGAGCTAGTTTTTCAGTTGTGTTTGATTGTCTATATCACTCTACAACTGAAGTTTTCTCACCACACTTCATAGAGCCAAAAATCCTATACTCATTCTATAGTGAAGTTGTAATTGAAGTGAGAGTGTTTGTAAAAGAGTTTGAGAAAAAGTGTAGTGATCTTGTTGGTGATCACTTTGTTCTTGTAATCCTTTCCTTGTGGAGCAACCTCTTCGGTAGAGGTCCTTTGTACTTGGTGGAGCTCGGTGCTCGGTCTTCGGTAGACCAATTGTAAAGGCATCCTCGGTGGATAGTGGAAACCCTTCACGGAGGTGAAGGCGGGGACTAGAGCAAGTGTGCTCGAACCTCGAAACAAATCATCTTGTTTGCGATTGCCTTTGCGTTATTCTTGCTTTCAATTTCTCTTGCTTTATATTGTCTTGAATTATTTGCTTGAGAACTAACCCTCTACTTGTGCAATCTTGTCTTGTTTACTTTACTTGCTATACTTGTTGTGTTACATTGTGTGCATTTCATTTTTCATCATCATACTTGGCATTGATCGATCACACCTCAATACAACACGGTTGCATTGCGCACCTCTAACCCATTTTAAGGGGAATTGGGAGGAAGGAGTTCAGAACCTCGTAAGGGGTATTCGGCTCTTAGTCGTGTTTTGAGAGATCGTTGCACCACTCATTTAATTAAAGTTTATAAAGATCATTAGATTAGCATTCACACCTATTCACCCCCCCTCTAGGTGTTTTTCACTTAGGGTATTAGCACCCTGATTAGAGAAGTAGTTCTTTGAATTCTTTAAAGTAAGAGAATAGATCTCTTGTTGGCTTCCGCTTTCTTGTTCACCGGTGGTCCTCCCTTCTAGGGGGTATCGGTTCGTCCGTCCTCTTCTCCCCTTTGCTTATGGTGGCTATTTATAGGGAGAATAGGGCATAATGGCCCTGAAAATCTGGGAACAGATTGAGTCAATCTGTTTCGTATCTGGAAAGTAGCCTTGCCGCGAGGCTAGAAACCGCTTTTGCGATGATATTTAGAGTTAGGAAGATAATTTATCAAAGTAATTTAGTCTTGATCTTTACCTTGATGAAATATGCACACTTCATACACTTACACACTTAGGTTCAAAAACAAAGATTCTTATGCCTTATATATAAAAAAAAAGAAAAAAATATGAATGAATCTAATTATTGATTAGCTAGGTACTTTGGCCTAAGTAAGCCTTAGTATTTATGCGAAAGATGATTAGATAAGTTTGAAAAATATATATATATAAAAATTCCTGATTAAGCTGGGTATTTGTGCCTAATAAAGCATAAGTATTCACGCCTAAAAGAGGTTCATATAATAAAATCCTTAGTTTTGTGGTCTTATTTGCTCGAGTCCTTAAGTCTTTGGGGTGTTTTCTCACCCGGTGCCCTAAGACCATTTGGTTGGGAGTCATCGATTAAAGGCTCGTTACATGGGCAGATTAGAAAGCCTAATAGAACTAAGGAATAATACCACCAAAAGAAAAAAATATATATATGTAAATAAATATGGCATAAGAGTTAGAGTTAATGAACCTTTATGTTGGCCCAAGGTTACAATCACCCTTGTTTAGTGTATTTTGATTATTACAAAACATATTAGTTATTTGTACTAATAACATTTGTTGTTTAAGTGTGTTTTCAGATTTCTATTCATACTAGAAGTCTTCTCTCACAAATACAAGGTTTTGGACTCAAGTCAACTCCAATTGGGCTCAAGATGCAAAAATTGAAGATCAAGTGGAGATAGCCCATCTTGAAGCATTGCCCTTGAAGTCTTTTAGAGTTTGTAAGTTTAGAATGTTAAAGTTTGAATATAGGAAATTTGGCTCTAGGATTTGCACACACACTTGTTTCATGTATTTCCTATGTTTTGAAAATGTTTTTTTTAAGTTTTATGCCTTAGTTTATATATACATGTACCAAAGCTTTATATCCTGAAAAACTTGTTTAAAACATGTGTATAAACTATTTTCTGCATAATACTTAGCTATATGTATTTTTAAAATAGTTTTACAAAAATTCCATCTTCAAAACAGTCCAGTTTTTCAGTTTCAGGCAACATCGGTCGACCGGCCCGGTCGACCGGCGCTTGTGTCTGGACATGCACTGTTTGTGCATGTCCGTCGGTCGACCGGACCGGTCGACCGACGGAGAGCATTCTGCTCTCGGGAATTTTCGGTCGACCGGACCGGTCGACCGGAAGAAGGAAACTGTGTTTCCTCCTTTTGGGTCGGTCGACCGGACCGGTCGACCGGGAGCCAACGGCTACTTCCAGCTAGGCTGGCGGTCGACCGGACCGGTCGACCGCCAAGCCTGCAACTTAGCAACGGCTCTTTCCTCTTTGGGATTTTCTGAAAAACTGTTTTCTTTTTCTGCTTTAACAGATTTTGGAGAGTTGTTGGGGTGCTTTTGCAGGTTGAATTAGGTGTAAAGAAAATGTTTTTAACTTATTTTCAACCTTATAAATAGAGGAGAAGTCTCTCCTTCATATCATTTTAGAAAAATCCTCAAGTTTTGGTGTTTTCAAAAGAGAAAAGAAAATTTGTTTAAAGCTTTCAATTCCTACTCTTTTAAGTCTGATTTTTCAGTTGTGTTTGATTACTCATATCACTCTACAACTGAAGTTTTTCTCACCACACTTCATAGAGCCAAAAATCCTATACTCATTCTATAGTGAAGTTGTAATTGAAGTGAGAGTGTTTGTAAAAGAGTTTTGAGAAAAGTGTAGTGATCTTGTTGTGATCACTTGGTTCTTGTAATCCTTTCTTTGTGGAGCAACCTCTTCGGTAGAGGTCCTTTGTATTCGGTGGAGCTCGGTGCTCGGTCTTCGGTAAACCAAATTGTAAAGGCATCCTCGGTGGATAGTGGAAACCCTTCACGGAGGTGAAGGCGAGGACTAGAGCAAGTGTGCTCGAACCTCGAAACAAATCATCTTGTTTGCGATTGCCTTTGCGTTATTCTTGCTTTCAATTTCTCTTGCTTTATATTGTCTTGAATTATTTGCTTGAGAACTAACCCTCTACTTGTGCAATCTAGTCTTGTTTACTTTACTTGCTATACTTGTTGTGTTACATTGTGTGCATTTCATTTCTCATCATTATACTTGGCATTGATCGATCACACCTCAATACAACACGGTTGCATTGCGCACCTCTAACCCATATCTAGGGGAATTGGGAGGAAGGAGTTCAGAACCTCGCAAGGGGTATTTGGCTCTTAGTCGTGTTTTGAGAGATCGTTGCATCACTCATTTAATTAAAGTTTAAAAAGATCATTAGATTAGCATTCACACCTATTCACCCCCCCTCTAGGTGTTTTTCAATTGGTATCAGAGCTTGGACTCTAGGATTTGGTTTAACCACCTTAGAGAAGATCCTAATTTGCTAATCATTTCATTCATATTCATTTAGTAAAAATGGCCGATGGAATTAAAACCCCTCCTAAGTTTGATGGACTTAACTTTCCCATATGGAAAGTTAAGATGACCGTGTTTTTGCAATCTCTAGGTAGCCGAGTTGCAAAGGCCATGACTAAGTCCTTTAGTGTACCCCCGGTGACGAATCCACTTGGTCCGAAATAGAGACTAAGGAATTCGATGCCAATGCCAAAGCTCACTATGCACTTCTTCAAGCCCTAAATGATGATGACATAGCTAGGGTTATACATTGCAAATCCGCATTTGAGATTTGGTCACACTTGATAGTCACTCATGAGGGGACCTCACAAGTAAAGAAGGCTAAGATTGACCTTCTTCGGTCTCAATATGAAACATTTAGCATGCAAGACAATGAAACCATAGATGATATGGTTACAAGATTTAGCAAGATTACTAATGGACTCTCTTCTTTAGGTGAAGATATCAACAATGATCAAAGAGTAAGGAAGATCATCCGGGCTCTTCCTCCTTCATGGGAAGTTAAAGCTACAACCTTGAAGGAACTCAATGACAATGAAGAGATGGAGCTCATAGGTCTCATTGGGAACCTCAAAACCCATGAGATGGAAAGGAAAGCAAGGGAGGATATGGCTCCCTCCAAAAAGAAGACTATCGCCTTCAAGAGTCAAGCTACACACTCCGATGAAGATGATGAAGAAGAAGATGATGAGGAGCTCTCACTCCTTGTTAAGAATGTCCGGAGGATGTACAACAAGGCGAAGTACCAAGGTAGAAGAAGATGGCAAGGAGGCAAAGAAGAAAGGAAGATTGTATGCTTCAATTGCCAAAGACCGGGACACATTGTGGCGGAGTGTCCGGACAAAGCAAAGCCTTCCACTTCAAAGAAGCCTTACAAGAAGAAGGCTATGAAGGCAACTTGGGATTCGGAGACCGAATCTGAGGAAGAAATAGATACCGCCAACATGTGCTTCATGGCTAATGAAGGCACAAGTAAGGTAACCTCTTCCCCTTCTCATGATAATGAACTTTCTATGGATGTGTTAGAAGTGGCTTTTGTTGAGTTGTCACAAAACTATAATTTCTTAAAGAAAAAGTATATTAAAATGAAAAAGAAAAATGAATCTTTAAGTCTTCAAGTTTTTACTCTTACAAAAGAAAAAGATGAGTTGGTTTCCACTTTGGCCACTACCAAAAATGATTTTGAAAAATATAAGATCTCTTGCAAAGGTAAGGCCCCACTAATTGATTCAAATGAAGTTTCTATACTTAAGGAAAGATTAGACTCATTAAGTGTTGTTTTGAAAGATTGTGAGTTTAACAAGAAGAAAATTGAGGCTATGTTTCCTAAGAAACAAGCCCCAAAGAAAAATGCTCATGCTCATGTTCATGTTCATGCTACACAACCTAAACAACATGGCAAAACCCCAAAACATGCTCACACTACACATCATGCTTTCATGTATAGAAAAGTGTACTCATGTTCACATTGTGGGCGGAAAGGACACTTAGCTAATTTTTGTTATGATAGACTAAGTGCATCACATCATAATATTTGGGTTCGTAACACTAACTTTCAAGGACCCAAGAAAGTTTGGGTACCAAAGTCAACAATTGTTTTAAATGATGTAGGTACTTTCCAAAGCCCAACGACGTAGAGGTTTGTGGTATCTTGATAGCGGTTGCTCAAGGCACATGACTTGGGATATCAACAACTTTGCAACCCTATCAAGATATCATGAAGGTGGCACCGTCACCTTCGGAGATGACGCCAAGGGTAAAATCATCGGTATTGGTAATGTAAAACTTGGCACCTCTCCTTTAATTGAAAATGTAGTTTTGGTTGATGGCCTCAAGCATAATCTCTTGAGTGTTAGTCAACTTTGTGATAAAGGTTTTGATGTTGTTTTTGATAATGTTGCTTGTAAAGTTATTGATAGAATTTCTAATGTTTGTGTAATTTCCGGTTTTCGTGAAAGTAATGTTTATATAATTGATATGTTAAATATGTCTTGTAATATTACTTGTTTGAAAGCCCTCGATGATGACTCTTGGTTGTGGCATAGGAGATTAGGGCATATTTCTTTTGATCACATTTCTAGGTTAAACACAAAGGAAATGGTGAAAGGTATTCCTTGTTTGAATTTTGAAAAGGACCGAGTTTGTGACGCATGTCAATTTGGGAAACAAACTAAGTCTTCTTTCAAGTCAATTAAGGATATCATGACATCACGTCCTTTTGAGTTAATCCATATGGATCTTTTGGCCCTACACAAACCAAAAGTTTAAGTGGGAATAGATTTGCTTATGTTTTGGTTGATGATTTTTCAAGATTTACTTGGGTTTTCTTTCTTGAACATAAAAGCCAAGCATTTTCGTATTTCCAAATTTTTAAGAAAAGAGTTGAAAAAGAAAAAGATGTTTCGATTTTGAGAATAAGAAGTGATAGAGGAGGTGAATTCATTAACCAACCCTTTACCACTTTTTGTGATGAACATGGAATAAAGCATGAACTTTCTTGTCCTAGAACTCCACAACAAAATGGAGTTGTTGAACGGAAAAATAGAACATTACAAGAGATGGCTAGGACAATGCTAAGTGAATATGGTCTACCACATTATTTGTGGGCCGAGGCCGTTAATACATCATGCTACATATCTAATCGTGTTTTCTTGTGTAAAAATACAACTAAAACTTCTTTTGAAATGTATTTTTCTAGAAAACCTAATGTTTCCTATTTTAAAGTTTTTGGTTGCAAATGCTTTGTTTTAAACACAAAAGATTTTTTAGGAAAATTTGATCCTAAATCTTATGAGGCTATTTTTGTAGGTTACTCAAACACTAGTAAAGCTTATAGAGTTTTCATTAGATCATCTTTGACTATTGAAGAGTCTATTCATGTTAAGTTTGAGGAATCTAACAAGTTTGTTAAGAATGTTGTAGAAATAGATGCTTTACATGAAGGCTTGGAGAAAGTCACCTTGGAGGATGCTTCTACCATGGGAGACAAGCCAAAGGATGATGATGGAAGTGAAGCCAAAGTGGAAGAGGCCCAAGGAAATGAACATCAAACAAATGAGGTGGAGCCTACTCAACCACTACCTAAGGATTGGAGATTCAATCCTCATCATCCCAAGGACCTCGTCATAGGTGAAGTATCAAAAGGGGTAACTACTCGCTCTAAAATTCAAGATTATTGTGGCCACTTTGCATTTATTTCACACATTGAACCCAAAAATGTGCTCGAAGCCGAGGCCGATTCATATTGGTTGCTAGCCATGCAAGAGGAGCTCAATCAATTTGAGCGCAACCAAGTTTGGCACCTTGTTCCTAGGCCCCACGATAGACCAACAATTGGTACTAAGTGGATCTTTAAGAACAAGTTGGATGAATCGGGTAATGTAATTAGAAACAAGGCTAGGTTAGTTGCCCAAGGTTACACTCAAATCGAAGGGATCGATTTGAAGAAACCTTTGCACCCGTAGCACGGCTTGAAGCCATACGGATGACACTAGCATTTGCCTCATATAAAGATTTCAAATTATTTCAAATGGATGTTAAAAGTGCTTTTCTAAATGGATTTATTGAAGAGGAGGTGTATGTTGAACAACCCCCCGGGTTTGTTGATCCTACACATCCGGATTTGTTTTTAAATTAGATAAAGCTCTTTATGGTTTAAAACAAGCCCCTAGGGCTTGGTATGAAAGACTTTCTTCATTTTTGATTTCAAATGGTTTTAAGAAAGGAAAAATTGACACAACCTTGTTTACAAAACATGTAGAAAATGACATTCTTATTGTGCAAATTTATGTAGATGATATTGTTTTTGGTTCTACTAATGAATCTCTTTGCAAAGTTTTTGAGTCATGCATGAAGGATGAATTTGAAATGTCTATGATGGGGGAACTCAACTATTTCCTTGGACTCCAAATCAAGCAAAAGAAGGATGGGATCTTCATCAATCAAGCCAAGTACACAAAGGAACTAATCAAAAGGTTTGGGCTTGAAGGATCGAGAGTAAGCAAAACTCCCATGGCAACAACTACAAAGCTTGACAAGGATGAACAAGGTAAAAGTGTAGACATTAAATTATACCGTAGCATGATTGGTAGCTTGCTTTATTTGACGGCTAGTAGGCTGGATATTATGTTTTCCGTTTGTCTTTGTGCACGTTTTCAATCTTGTCCTAAAGAATCTCACATAATAGCGGTTAAACGCATAATTAGATACCTTAAGGGCACTATTGAAATGGGTTTGTGGTATCCTAAAACCGGATTATTTGAAATGAAGAGTTTTTCGGATGCCGACTATGCGGGTTGTAGGGTAGATAGGAAGAGCACAAGTGGAACATGTCAATTCTTAGGTAATTGTCTTGTATCTTGGTCTTCCAAAAAGCAAAATTCGGTAGCCCTATCAACCGCCGAGGCGGAGTATGTTGCGGCCGGAGCTTGTTGTGCACAAGTTCTTTGGATGAAACATACTCTCCTTGACTATGATTTACACTTTGATCATGTTAAAATATTTTGTGATAATACTAGTACTATTCACATGACAAAGAATGCAAATCAACATAGTAAAACCAAACACATTGACATTAGGTATCACTTTCTTAGAGATCATTATGAGAAAGGTGATATTGTTATTGAATATGTTTCTACCGATTTTCAACTTGCCGATATTTTTACTAAACCTCTAGATTATGCTAGATTTTCATTTATTTGTGGTGAGTTGAATGTTTGCATTATGGATTCTTAATAAAAAAAAAAATAAAATTTGGTTTTCTATTGGTGTTTTAACCCTTTTTTGATGTATGACAAAAAGGGGGAGAATAATAAGTAAGTTTGTTGATATTTGAAAAATAAGTGTTTAAGTTTAAACTTTCTAAGTTTGATACTATTTGAGTTTCATTTCATGAAGAAAAAGAAAGTTTGTGTTTATTTGAGTTTTTGGACAAAAACTATTGTGTTTGTTAAATGCTTTATGTATGCTTACATAGCTTTTCATATTCATGATAAATACATAGCATTGTTTGAGGGGGAGCTTTCCAAGCTTTTCCTCCTTTATTTGTTTCAATAACTTATATGTTTTGTCATCATCAAAAAGGGGGAGATTGTTGGCCCAAGGTTACAATCACCCTTGTTTAGTGTATTTTGATGATTACAAAACATATTAGTTATTTGTACTAATAACATTTGTTGTTTAAGTGTGTTTTCAGATTTCTATTCATACTAGAAGTCTTCTCTCACAAATACAAGGTTTTGGACTCAAGTCAACTCCAATTGGGCTCAAGATGCAAAAATTGAAGATCAAGTGGAGATAGCCCATCTTGAAGCATTGCCTTGAAGTCTTTTAGAGTTTGTAAGTTTAGAATGTTAAAGTTTGAATATAGGAAATTTGGCTCTAGGATTTGCACACACACTTGTTTCATGTATTTCCTATGTTTTGAAAATGTTTTTTAAGTTTTATGCCTTAGTTTATATATACATGTACCAAAGCTTTATATCCTGAAAAACTTGTTTAAAACATGTGTATAAACTATTTTCTGCATAATACTTAGCTATATGTATTTTTAAAATAGTTTTACAAAAATTCCATCTTCAAAACAGTCCAGTTTTTCAGTTTCAGGCAACATCGGTCGACCGGCCCGGTCGACCGGCGCTGTGTCTGGACATGCACTGTTTGTGCATGTCCGTCGGTCGACCGGACCGGTCGACCGACGGAGAGCATTCTGCTCTCGGGAATTTTCGGTCGACCGGACCGGTCGACCGGAAGAAGGAAACTGTGTTTCCTCCTTTTGGGTCGGTCGACCGGACCGGTCGACCGGGAGCCAACGGCTACTTCCAGCTAGGCTGGCGGTCGACCGGACCGGTCGACCGCCAAGCCTGCAACTTAGCAACGGCTCTTTCCTCTTTGGGATTTTCTGAAAAACTGTTTTCTTTTTCTGCTTTAACAGATTTTTGGAGAGTTGTTGGGGTGCTTTTGCAGGTTGAATTAGGTGTAAAGAAAATGTTTTAACTTATTTTCAACCCTATAAATAGAGGAGAAGTCTCTCCTTCATATCATTTAGAAAAATCCTCAAGTTTTGGTGTTTTCAAAAGAGAAAAGAAAATTTGTTTAAAGCTTTCAATTCCTACTCTTTTAAGTCTGATTTTTCAGTTGTGTTTGATTACTCATATCACTCTACAACTGAAGTTTTTCTCACCACACTTCATAGAGCCAAAAATCCTATACTCATTCTATAGTGAAGTTGTAATTGAAGTGAGAGTGTTTGTAAAAGAGTTTTGAGAAAAGTGTAGTGATCTTGTTGTGATCACTTGGTTCTTGTAATCCTTTCTTTGTGGAGCAACCTCTTCGGTAGAGGTCCTTTGTATTCGGTGGAGCTCGGTGCTCGGTCTTCGGTAGACCAATTGTAAAGGCATCCTCGGTGGATAGTGGAAACCCTTCACGGAGGTGAAGGCGGGGACTAGAGCAAGTGTGCTCGAACCTCGAAACAAATCATCTTGTTTGCGATTGCCTTTGCGTTATTCTTGCTTTCAATTTCTCTTGCTTTATATTGTCTTGAATTATTTGCTTGAGAACTAACCCTCTACTTGTGCAATCTAGTCTTGTTTACTTTACTTGCTACACTTGTTGTGTTACATTGTGTGCATTTCATTTCTCATCATCATACTTGGCATTGATCGATCACACCTCAATACAACACGGTTGCATTGCGCACCTCTAACCCATATCTAGGGGAATTGGGAGGAAGGAGTTCAGAACCTCGCAAGGGGTATTCGGCTCTTAGTCGTGTTTTGAGAGATCGTTGCATCACTCATTTAATTAAAGTTTAAAAAGATCATTAGATTAGCATTCACACCTATTCACCCCCTCTAGGTGTTTTTCACTTTAGTCAAAATTTTCACAATCACAAGGTGCATATGACTTAGGGTAAAGTAATAGACTAGATGAGAAATACAATTTGACTCCTTACTTTGATTGATAACAAATTTTATAATAGAGACTAAGTGTAGGAATGAAAAATTCAGCTTTCCTATAACTTATAGATTGCTTAAATCTTGCAATTATATTTCAAATATTTTTCTCTTTCAAAATGCTTTTCGAAAATACTAACTCTTTGTTTCTCTTTCTTTATGGATTTTGTGGGTGCAATCCGCTGAAAACCCTCACGAGACAAAACTCGTCCTCTAGGGGAACCTAGAGGTTTAACGGCTTGTTGCATTTACTCAGTGCAATCGCGTGACCTGCGAAAGTGGTCTAATAATCCTTAGTATAGTTTAGTTGTTTTGCTCGAGGACGAGCAAAAGATAGGTATGGGGGTGTGATTGGTCACTAATGTTGCATATTTAGTATCATATTTTCATACTTATTCTAGAATAAAACTTTGCATTGTCTTAATTAATTGCTTAATTTATTTGCAGGCCCATTCTGTAAGGAGATAAAGAGAAATGAGCCAAAGCCCACCAAAATTCTGAATTAAATCAGAATTAATTCGCACTCAGTAAATTAGGGCAAAATCAAGAGGTTGAAAGCCGGTTGAGAAGAATCCTCTCAGAATCGATCGGTTAAAGCCAACAATATAAGGCCATTTCGTCACAACACGGGACTCAAACTGAAAAACCAACTGAAGATAAAAGCAGAAAGCGAAACCAGGGTGACCCACCAACAGGGTGTGGCCACCTGGCCACACCCTGGCCGCGGAAACGCGGCCAAAGCCGCGTTTCCATGGCTTGGTTGGGAAGTTAGGGGGAGCGTTTGCTCCCCCGATCTCCCCGGGATCCTCCTCGTGTGGGTTATGCCTATAAAAAGGCAGTATGTGCGCTGAAAATGGACGAGCATGTAGAGATAGAATTTAGCCAAGTTTTCCATTTCTTAGTTTAGGTTTTTCTTTTCTTTTTATGTAACTTGTATGTAAGCTTAGGTTCGATGATGATTCATGTAAGTAAAAGAGAGAGGCATATGTTTAGAGTGACACAGATGTACCCTCCTCCTTTCTTCCATTGTTTTAAGCAATAAAGGTAAACATTTGTTTATGTTCGTATCTTTACTTTCCTTTTCTTTTGCTTTCTTCTTCCTCTTTCTACTTTACTTCATTTGTTTTTGATGAGAATGCAAGTGAATTCCAAAGCACAAGTATAACGATGTTGTGTGAGTGCCAACGATAGTTCATGAAGACGTTCTCCTCCTCAAGATCCGTATCACTTCATGCTTGCCCCGCTTGATGATATAATGCGAATGGGGACTGAGCTCGAGCCTATGATCTATGCGTTGAACGCCTCCGAAGTAAAGGTAGAACATGCAAAGGTTTCCAAGTAAGTCATCAACGAAACTAGGTGAGTACTTCTTTCATCTTCTTTCTTTTCTTTTATTTCTGTAAATTAAATCACCAACACCATATCTTCCAACTCTTTCTTTCCCAACTCATTTGTACATAATCGCTTTCATCATTTTCTGATTTTCTCCAACTTCTCATTCCACTGTTTTCTTTCTAACTTTAACATAATTCTTTTTCCTTTTTTCTTTCTTAAAAACAAAGAAGAACTTTCATTTTGTCTTCATAAAGATTTCAATAAAGAACCGTCAACGCTCCTTATTATGGATCACGACCCGCATAGCCACTTGCTATAGCGGTAAGAATGGAGCACTTGCACATCTTTATTCTAAATCTGAAATTCTTTATTTTATGTGCAGGTTTTACCTCAATCACTATTTGACGGATCCAACTACAACTATTGGAAGTGTAAAATGAAGATCTACTTGAAATCGCTCAACTATGAACTTTGGAACATTGTAGAAGCACCGTACACCAAGCCAACAACCAACTACAACGTTTGGAGTGATGATCAAAAGAAGAATGCGAACCTTGACGCCAAAGCGATGAGTGCTTATTCTGTGCCTTAACCAAAGAAGAATTCAACCATGTGTCAATAGCCACTTCTGCAAATCAAATATGGCACACTCTTCAGGTAACACATGAAGGCACAAATAAGGTTAAGGAATCTAAAATTTTTATTCTTGTCCGCAGGTTTGAACTATTCAAAATGAAGGAGAATGAAACTATCTCAGAAATGGTTACAAGATTCACCGATATTACCAATTTCTCAGCATCCCTTGGAAAGGAATGCACCCAAGTAGAAAAAGTTCACAAGATCCTTCGTGCACTCACATCAGATTGGGAGAAGAAGACAACCGCAATCGAAGAAGCGAATGATCTCTCAAAATGTCATTAGAAAATCTTATTGGTAATCTAATGGCAGATGAAATACAACTCGAAGATAGAAAGAAGGATGAACAACAATCTCTCTCAAAGAAGAAAGAACTTGCCTTCCATGCATCCTCAGACACGGACAATTCAGATGACGATGAAGAGGAGATGGCAATGTTTTCAAGAAAATTCAGAAGATTTTTAAAGCAAGGTAAGTTTAGATGTTTTAATTGTAATAAAACAGGTCATATGAAGATGGATTGCCCATTGCTAAAAACGAAGGTAAATTTAAGAGAAAAAAGTTCAGAAAGAAGAAAGACTACAAAGCATCATGGGAGAACAGTGATTCCTCTTCCTCTGATGAAGAAGAAACCACTGAACATGCCAACATCTGTTACATGACGCTAGAAGAAGATGAGGTATAATATACTGAACTTTTAGATGCATTCCATGAATTATTCAATGATCTAAAGAATGAAAAAATGAAGAATAAAGTTTTATCGAAGGAAAATGAAAAACTTTTCAAAGAAAATTCATGTTATGTCTCTCAAGTTTCTTCTATAAATTTTCAAAAAGATGATTTGAAAAAGTGATATCATCATTTAAAAAGGATAATGAGAATTTTATAAAAGAAAATATTTTGCTTAAAAAGGAAACTATGTCTTTAAATGAAAGAATTTCTGTGTTAGATAAAGACATGTCAGTTTTCAAAATGAAATATGAAGAGATTTTGAAAAATGTGACTAAATTTAATCAAGAAAAAGAAAAATTGAATGATTTGTTATCATATCAAAAGATGTCACATAATCATTATGGTCTTGAATTTTTTGAAAAATCTTCATATGTTAGTAATCCATATAATTCTTTTGTAAAAAGAAAGTCTGATATTATTTCAAAAGGAATTAAGAATAAGTTTATATGGATTACTAAAAACTTAAGCATTGTTGACAAAAATACTTATATTGCATCATACATACATGATATATGTAATTCATGCAATTATGTGTATGCTAACAGATGGAAGACCAAATTCAAATTGGGTTTGGTCTCTAAAAGGTTAATGCTTTACTCTTATGATTGGTACCATCTAATAATTATCTTTCAGGTACCATATAAGAAGTTTGATAAGAACAATACTTCAAATATTTGTCATATATACATGTTATGATATATTTGTTGCAGGGGGAGAACACAAGTGTTTCTATTTTTGTTATAACCCTTTTTCTGTAGGGGGAGAACATATAACTTATTTTCTGCAGGGGAAGCATTTGTGCACATAAAGTGTCATTATCAAAAGGGGGAGAATGTTGGAACTTGCTTTTGATGATACATTTGTGAAGCCATTTCAATGGAGCTCTTTTGCACAAGTCTATTCAAGAGTTTTACATGATCAAGACTTCCCTAAGGGAGTTGCTATAGATGTGTATTGTAATATTTAATAGTATGTTAAAAGCCTTGAATACACATACACATCATTAGTCTATTAGTAGACTTGACCCTTCCGATTAGTAGACTTGACCACCTATTAGTAGACTTGACCCTTCCCATTAGCAGACTTGACCCTTGCTATTAGCAGACTTGACCCTTTCTATTAGCAGACTAATAGGATTATTAGTCGACTTATAAAAAAGACTAGTCGACTAATATATGTTATAGTCGACTTATAATTCCTGATGGTCGACTAATTGTAGTTTCCAGAAACTTGAATATCTGTTTCAGTCTTATGTAGTCGACTTATACCCAGGATTAGTCGATTAATCCAATCTAAATTGCCTACCCTAGTCGACTAACCCCCAACCCCTAGTCGACTTATAGCAGTTTGTAACTGTTGTACAGTTATTGTATTCTGGTGTTTTATCCAACGTTTCAAAATTTAAATTTGTCCTAATAACTACCCTAACTGACCCTAACTGACTATAGATTTCAGCTATAGACAGGGTTGTTATCTTAGGTTTAAAATATTAATTCAAATCTATAGTTTTCTGACCAAAAATCTTTATCAAAATTCTGGTTCTCTGAAAATTGTTTCCACTTTCTGTTTCTTCACCAAATTCCTACTCAAAGTGAAGATTTCTAAAAGTCAACCTATAATAGCCCTTGTTCACAAGCACATCTAGATTCAAGGCTTATAGAAAAGTTTGTAATCACTCAAAGGAAGCATTGTACATGAGCGTCTTCTTGGTGTAGAAGAGAAGTTATACAAGGTGTTGTGGTCTTCTGTGTTGTATGAAGAGTTGTATACATTTGGTAAAGGGATTTGTCAAGTGGGATATAAGGTGTTGATTTTGGGTGTACAAAGTCAAAGGATAAAGGAAAATCTCAAGCTGGTGGCTTGGGAACTGGATGTAGGTCACAAGGACCGAACCAGGATAAATCTCTCGTGTTTGCGTTTGCTTAACTTTTCTGAGATTTAATTTTTTTTATTGCAAGTTCTTTATTTATTTAACTCTAATCATCCTTTGTTTCGTATATGTGTTGACATTGTATTTTAGATTCACAATTGGCATCATCTCGGGACCAACATAGGTCAACCTTAGTATAGGCTTGGTTTTGACATTTTCTTTCTTTTTGTTTGTTGGTTGATTTTTCTTTTTTTTTTATGAATGTTTGTGAAATGGAATTCAACAATAACAATTCTTTCAATCCGAATATGAATCCATATTTCGCACCGACCCCATTTCTTTCAGATAATTCTAACCCGATTTTTCAAATATGAACCAACCAAATACACCGGGTTGGACTTATCCGAATCAATACAACCCATACCCACAATCTTATGACTATAATTACCAAAATAATTTTAACTCTTCACAGAGTCAATGGGGATTCACCTCCCCCGAGTTAAATTTTCAACTTCCTTGTCCACCATATCCACCTTGTCCACAAATCTCACAATATTCATTCCCCGATTTCGCTTCCTATACTCCTTTTCTAGAACCACCAATTGAAGAAAAAGCTGAGTTAGAAAAAATTATAGAAGCCAACCTACAAGAGGCCGAGCGACAATTCCAGAAAATATTAACCTCTCTAATTTCATAATATTTTCAAGAGTCTTACTAAGTTCCAACTCCTCATAATGAACAACCTTCTGCCCTGAAAACGAGTAAGGAACTCTTGTGTGAGTCCAAGCTTCTCAATCTCAAAATATGTTGGACTCACAATCTTCACTATCTTTCCAAAACCAAGATTCTTATCCTCTCTTTCTGGAACATCTACTTAAAGAAAAATCAAGTCTAGAAAAGAGTATAGAAGTCTTGCAGGAGTCCGCATTATAATTTTAAAAATCTTCTTCTCAGTCTATTGATAGGTTCGTAACACAATTAAATAAATTGGTTAACATTTATAAGAATGAAGAAACTCTCTCTTCTTTACCTTTGATCAATTCAAATATCTCTAACTCTATCAATTTGACCCATGACTCTTGTTGTTGTGGATACCAAGCTTCTACATTCCTTTTCTAGAACAACCACTTGAAGATACATCATATCTAAAAAAGAGTATAGAAGTCTTGCAGGAGTCCGCGCTACAATTTCAAAAATCTTCTACCCAGTCTATCAATAGGTTGGAAGCACAATTGAGACAATTGGTTAGCATTTATAAGAATGAGAAACTCTATCTTATCAACCTTTAACCAATTCAACTATCCCTAACTCTATTGATCTGACCCAGGACTCTTGTCATTTTGGACACCAAGATTCAATTTCAGCACACCCATCTGAACTTATCCAAACTTCAAATGTTAAAAATCCCATTGATATTTTGGGAAGTTATCCTTTTCCTTAAATTGAACTTGAGCATGAATATAATCCTGAACTTCAACTTGGTAATTCAATTTCACTTCTTGATTCAATATTGACTGAGGTGTTTTTACCTGAATTCAGGCCTTTTCTCGAGTCAGTATTGGATCTAGTGCCTGTCCATTGTGAAATTGAATCACCAATCTTTTATGATCATCATATTGGACTTGACCTTCATACTTTTGAAAGTCCCATTGATAAATTAGCAAGTTCTCATTTTTAAGGAATTGAACTCAATGAGGAATATGGCTTTGATCCTCAAATTTGAGATCCAGTTAAAATTCCTGAATCAATATTGACTCCTGTTTTGTTACCCAATTTGATCAACATTTTAGAGTTAGTTTTGATTCTCACACCTGTCATTCTTGAACTTAAGTCACCAATCTTAGAAAGTCAAATTCCATCATAGGGATATGAATGTGAACTTGAGTTTCATCTTCTTGATTTGGACCCACTTCCTGAACCAATCTCGACTACCAAACCTTTACTTGACTTAAGTCTTTTTCTTGAGTTGGTATTACTTCCTGTACTTCCTAAGTCCAAATCAATCATTCCATTCTGGGACAAGGGTCTTGATAAATTTGAGTCTGAAATTATTTTGAAAATTTGGAAATTAGATGGGGTTAAATTCTTAATAAAAATCATAAATATATACATCGTTATAGTGGGTTATATTATAGAGGTCTCTGGGGGTTCCTCTGGATTCCACGCACATTGGATTGGGCCGCATTTTGTGGACCAATTAGACCACCACCAGAACACCACCTTGAGGTGATTTTTCCTTCAGTCTCTATTTGTTTCATGCATATATATATTCATGATGCGTTAAGGACAATGCATGAGATAAGTGTGGGCGAGGGTTTACTAATGTAGAGTTTTTAGATTTTCTTTCTTTTACACTTCTTTTAGGATACTTTTAAAAATTCTTCTTTTTGTATAGGAATTTTTCTCTTTCTTTAAAAGAATACTTTGAAATAAGAGACAAAGTTTTCATCTATTTTTAAGAAAATTAAGATGATCTTAGAAATTAAGAAAGCCTTAATTATGACATCTTAAACCCAGCTGAAATAACGGATCTTGTTTAAAATTATAGGTTAAGTATAAAAAATTGGAGAGATAGTTTTATCTTGAATTTTTTTCCTTAGATAGTATGCACTTTACACTTACACAATTTTTGAGACGGATATAAAGACCTAAAATGCCATAAAGCAAAAACAAAGAATATATATATATATATATATATATATATATATATATATGGTATAAATGAATAAAAAAATTACTTATTAAGCTGGATAATTATGCCTCAAGAAGCATGATTATTCACGCCTAACGGTGGTCAAAAGAAACAAATAATCCCCTTTAATTTTGTGGCCTTGTTTACTCGAGTCCTTAAACCCGAGGAATGTTTTCTCATCTGGTGCCCTAAATCCTGTTGGAACATGTTTTGATGAAGACATTTGTGAAGCATTTCATTTGAAGCTCTATTACACGACTATATCAAGAGTTCTACATGATCAAGACTTTCCAAAGAGAGTTGATATGATGTGTTTTGTAATTATGAAATAGCATGTCAAAAGCTTTGATGCGCACACACATATCTTAGACTTATAGTCGACTTATATCCCTTTATAGTCGGCTAACCCATAATGTAGTCGACTTGACCATAGTCGACTAATCCTGTGTCTCAATTTGATACCCAACTCTCCGTTTGTCTGTTAGTCGACTTGACAGAAGACCTAGTCGACTAATAGACAACTGTAGTTGACTAACCATTTCCCCTAGTCGACTAATCCCTGGCCTAGTCGACTTACAAAGAAGTTGCAGTCGACTTGATTCAGTTAACTAGAAACCTATCACTTGAATTTATCTTGACCTAGTCGACTAATACCCAAACCTAGTCGACTAACCTTTGGAAATTTGCCTCGTATAGTCGACTAACTCAAAAGGCAAGTCGACTATAGGCAGTTTCTAACTGTTGGACAGTTTCTGTTATCTGGTCTTTTGTGCGACGTTTTCTAACATTCTAATCTTTTTAATTGCACCTATAACTATCCTAACTAACCCTAGAGTGCAGCTATATATAGGGTTGTTAATCTAAAGGCCAAATGCCAATCCTAATCTTCAGTTTTCTAGATCAAAAATTCTGCCAAATTCTGTTTTCCTGAAAACTGATTTTCCACTTCAATTTTTCACCAAAATCTAATTCCTTTGTGAAGTTCTCTGAAGTTTTTCTCCTATACTAAACCTTGTCCACGTTCACATATTGTACCAAGGCTTATAGGATGTGTTGTAATCCTCAAAAAAATCATTGTACACAGGTGTCTTCTTGGTGTAGAAGCAAGTTGTACAAGGTGGAGTTTGTTCTCTTGGTTGTAAAGAGAAAGTGTACACATTTGGCAAAGGGGATTTGTCAAGTGGTGTGCATGGTGTTTGATTTTGGGTGTACAAAATCAAGGATAAAGGAAAATCTCAAGTGGGTGGCTTGGGGACTGGATGTAGGTCACGATGACCGAACCAGGATAAATCTCTCGTGTTTGCGTTTGTCTAAACTTTTTTGAGATTTGATTTCCTTTATTGCAAGTTTATTTATTTGTTTAAGTTTAATCCTTCTTTGTTTTAATATTTGTGTTGACTTCGTATTTTAGATCCATCAGTGCCAATAGAGCAAGTCCAACAATTGGCATCATCTCGGGACTAACATTTGGTATCAGAGCCCCCCGAACCGGCATACAAGTCCTGCATACCTAGTTAGCAACAAGCAAGGATGGCAACGGAGTTTCCTTCGTCACAATTCAAAGGAGGACATTCTACACAACGTCCACCGCTATTTGACGGATCCAACTACAACTATTGGAAGTGTAGAATGAAGATCTACTTGCAATTGCTTAACTACGAACTTTGGAACATCGTAGAAGCACCTTACACCAAATCGGCTACCCACTATAACGCTTGGAGTGATGATCAAAAGAAGAATGCGAACCTTGACGCCAAAGCGATGAATGCCTTGTTCTGTGCCTTAACCAAAAAAGGGTTCAACCGTGTGTCAATAGCAACTTCGGCAAATCAAATATGGCATACTCTTCAGGTAACACACGAAGGCACAAATAAAGTTAAAGAGTCTTAAATATCTGTTCTTGTCCACAGGTTTGAATTATTCAAAATGGAGGAGAATGAAACCATATCAGAAATGGTTACAAGATTCACCGACATTACCAATTCCTTAGCATCCCTTGGAATGGACTACACCCAAGTCGAAAAAGTTCGTAAGATCTTTCGTGCACTCACACCAGAATGGGAGAAGAAG
This sequence comes from Agave tequilana, assembly GCA_038442645.1. Taxonomy (NCBI): domain Eukaryota; kingdom Viridiplantae; phylum Streptophyta; class Magnoliopsida; order Asparagales; family Asparagaceae; genus Agave; species Agave tequilana. The sequence goes on along the minus strand of JAVJIF010018371.1, from coordinate 30,862 downwards.
ACAACCGCTATTGAAGAGGTGAATGATCTCTCAACTATGACATTAGAAAAACTAATTGGTAATCTAATGGCATATGAAGTGCAATTAGAAGAAAGAAAGAAGGAGGAACGACAACACCACTCAAAGAAGAAAGAACTTGCTTTCCATGCATCCTCCGACACGGATGATTCCGATGAAGATGAAGAGGAGATGGCTCTGCTTTCAAAGAAATTCAGGAGATTCCTAAAGCAAAATAAATTCAAATGCTTTAATTGCAATAAAACAGGTCATTTGAAGAAGGATTGCCCTTTGCTCAAAAATAAAGGCAAATTCAAGAGCAAAAAGTTCAGAAAGATAAAAGACTACGAAGCCTCATGGGAAAACAGTGATTCCTCATCCTCTGACGAAGAAGAAACCACTGAACGTGTCAACCTCTATTACATGGCCCCAGAAGATAATGAGGTATCATTTACTGAACTTTCAGATGCCTTTCATGAATTATTTAATGATCTGAAAAATGAAAAACTGAAAAATAAAGTTTTATCAAAAGAAAATGAAAAACTTTTAAATGAAAATTCATATTATGCTTTACAAGTTTCTTCTATAAACTTTCAAAAAGATGAGTTTGAAAAAGTAATATCATCTTTGAAAAATGATAATGAGAAGTTTATAAAAGAAAATGTTTTTCTTAAAAAGGAAACTATGTCTTTGATTGAAAGGATTTCTTTATTGGATAAAGACATGTTAGTTTTCAAAAAGAAATATGAAGATATGTTGAAAAATGTGACTAAGTTCAATCAAGGAAAAGAAAAATTGAATGACTTGTTATCTTTTCAAAAGTTGTCACATAATAATTATGGCATTGGATATATTGAAAAATCTTCATATATTAGTAATCCATATAATTCTTTTGTGAAAATAAAATCTAATAATGTTTCAAAAAGAATTAAGAATAAGTATATATGGATTCCTAAGAATTTAAGCATTAATGATAAAAATACCTATATTGCATCATACATTCATGATATATGTAATTCATGCAATTATTTGTATACTAACAGGTGGAAACCAAATTCAAAATGGATTTGGACTCCTAAAGGTTAATATATTTTTTATGATTGGTACCATCTAACGTTTATCTTGCAGGTACCATATAAGAAGTCAAGAACAATACTTCATATATATATTTTATGATATATTTATTGCAGGGGGAGAACAAAGTATTTCTATATCTGTTATAACCCATTTTCTGCAGGGGGACGAAAACATAATTTATTTTCTGCGGGGGGAGCATATGTCCACACAACGTGTCATCATCAAAAAGGGGGAGAATGTTGGAACATGTTTTGATGAAGACATTTGTGAAGCATTTCATTAGGAGCTCTATTACACGACTATATCAAGAGTTCTGCATGATCAAGACTTCCCAAAGAGAGTTGATATGATGTGTTTTGTAATTATGAAATAGCATGTCAAAAGCCTTGATACGCACACACATATCTTAGACTTATAGTCGACTTATATCCCTTTATAGTCGACTAACCCATAATGTAGTCGACTTGACCAAATCCTTGTTGACTAATCCTGTGTCTCAATTTGATACCCAACTCTCTGTTTGTCTGTTAGTCAACTTGACAGAAGACCTAGTCGACTAATAGACAACTATAGTTGACTAACCATTTCCCCTAGTCGACGAATCCCTGGCCTAGTCGACTTATAAAGAAATTGCAGTCAACTTGATTCAGTTAACCAGAAACCTGTCACTTGAACTTATCTTGACCTAGTCGACTAATACCCAAATCTAGTCTACTAACCTTTGGAAATTTGCCTTGTATAGTCAACTAACTCAAAAGGCAAGTCAACTATAGGCAGTTTCTGACTGTTGGACAGCTTCTGTTATCTGGTCTTTTGTGCAATATTTTCCAGCGTTCTAATCTTTTGAATTGCAACTATAACTACCATAACTAACCCTAGAGTGCAGCTATATATAGGGTTGTTAATCAAAAGGCCAAATACCAATCCTAATCTTTAGTTTTCTAGATCAAAAATTCTGCCAAATTCTATTTTTCCTGAAAACTGATTTTTCACTTCAGTTCTTCACCAAAATCTAATTCCTTTGTGAAGTTCTCTGAAGTTTTCTCCTATACTAAACCTTGTCCACGTTCACATATTGTACCAAGGCTTATAGGAAGTGTTGTAATCCTCAAAGAAATCATTGTACACAGGTGTCTTCTTGGTGTAGAAGCAAGTTGTACAAGGTGGAGTTTGTTCTTTTGGTTGTAAAGAGAAGGTGTACACATTTGGCAAAGGGGATTTGTCAAGTGGCGTGCATGGTGTTTGATTTTGGGTGTACAAAATCAAGGATAAAGAAAAATCTTAAGCGGGTGGTTTGGGGACTGGATGTAGGTTACGAGGACCGAACCAGGATAAATCTCTCGTGTTTGCGTTTGTCTAAACTTTTCTAAGATTTGATTTCCTTCATTGTAAGTTTATTTATTTATTTAACTTTAATCCTTCTTTGTTTTAGTATTTGTGTTGACTTCCTATTGTAGATCCATCAGTGCCAACAGAGCAAGTCCAACAATTGGCATTATCTCGGGACCAACAAAACCGTCTGGTCTGGGAGTCATCGGTTAAAGGCTCACTACCCAGATAAACTAGAAAGCCTAAGAAAACTAAGGGAAGAAAAAAGAAGAAAAAATATATATATATATATAAATAAATGGCTTGATGGTTAGAGTTAAAATCCCGAAAATCATAGCTATCACAAAGTGCATATTATCCAGGTTCCATTTATGAAGGATAAAATATTCAATCCAATTTTGAATTCTTACTTTAATTAAAGACAAGATCTTGCATATAGACTAAGCTTAAGGAAGAATAATTTTTGTTGGACTTATGACCTTAGATCACTTATGTTTTTGTAAAAATATTTTGTAAACTTGTCTCTTTTTCAAAATGTGTTTTCAAAATACTAACTTTTATCTTCTTTCTTTATGGATTTTATAGGTACAATCCACTGAAAACCCTTAGGAGACAAAACTCCTCCTCTAGGGGTAACGTAGAGGTTTAACGGCTCGTTGAACACACTCATCGTAATCGCGTCACCGGCGAAAGTGGTGTAATAACATGTGTAGTATAGTTTTCTTTTCTTGTTTTGCTCGGGACGAGCAAAAGATAAGTGTGGGGGTGTGATTAGTCTACAATTCTGCATTATTATATTGCATTCCCTACCGATTTATGAATAAAATATCATTTCTAATTGCGTTTTAATCTACTTTACAGATAAATCAAGAGTCCAATGGCCAAAGGGTAATAAGAGCTTAATTAAACCCATTTTAGGGTAATTAAATCTGCAATTCTTGGAGGCCAAGTAAGGGATCTTCTAGATGATACATCGAATCTAGACCCTTGTGCACGTCAGACAAAAATACGGACGAAACTCCCAAAATGGAGTATACCAAGAAGGTCCTAGAAGCAACATGAAGCCACACACCAAAATCAGGGACTTGTGTCCCTGGTATTGCCGCGAAAACGCGGCAAAAGCCGCGTTTTTGTGGCAATGTGGTGGGGCCACGCGTCGATCTTCGACGCGTGGCCCCGTCTCGCCTTCCAGATGCTTCTTCTGCCTATAAGGGTAGGGTTTGGCCAAAATGAAGCAGTTTTGGATTTTAGGCTAGGGTTTCTATCTTTAGTGTAGTGTAGGTGTTCTTCCTTTCTTTTCTTTTATATTTTCATTTCCTTTTTAGATCTTGTAGTAGAGCAGAGAGATTCAGAGAGAGATAGAGAGGGATTGATGTAATAGATGGTGACAATCTATGTAAAGGTGCCTCCTTTCTTCTCCAATGTAATCTTCTCCTTCTTCTACATGATGCTTGGTTAACTTTTCTTCTCATGACAATTTAACTACTAACCACTAACCATCTAACCACTTACTTGATAATCCACATGAATCAATAGCCCCTACAAGGCCTTGCTCTTGCAAGAGCCATTGATGGCTCATGATGATGAGTTCTAACATTCAAACATTTCTAACATCTAACCCACTAACTTGCTAACTTGCAATGTCTTCTTTATTTCATGCTTATCTCTGACCGGTTTTGATGATTTAACAGTAGCTCGCAACTTGTTATGTGGTATGGATGTGTTGTTTGAATATAGAAGAACAATCTTATGGGCCATGCTCTGTATCGTCTTTTGAAGCCAAGGATTAGTGATGGCTGAGGATCCATGCGAGGCAACTATCACTATGAGGTTAGCATGGTTAATGGAGCAATTGGTAGTTAGTACCCATGAGTTTTCTTTTTTACTTTATTTTAAAAATCAATTTCAAAACCTTTTTTTATTATTTTTCTATCGATGTCTTCACCGCTTTCTTAGTTCGTCTTTGTTTCATTTTCTTACCCATCACTTTTTCTTTGTTTTCACATCGCCGTTTCCAGCGCCTTCTCCACCTATCACTTCTGGATTTCTTTTCATTTTCTTTTGTTTTCTTTTTCATTCTTTTAACAAAGAAGAACTGTTAACAAACGACGTGAATAAAAACTGTTAATGCTTCTATCGCCTCCCGTCTCTGTGGATTCGACCCGTTGAGCCAATGTTATAACGAAAGTACCGAGGGAACACTAGCACATACAAGCTTTTCACTGATTTCATAAAAGACACGTTTTTTGAGTTCTAGTTCCTCCGTGATCAGGTACCATATAAAATATTTTATCTTTTAGGTGCCATATAAAAATAGAGTGAATACCTGATAGAAAATTATTTCGAACATATAATGCACAACATAATATATCATATATGTATGCCATGATATATTTTATGTAGGGGAGAACATTTATTATCTATATTTGTTATAACTTATTCAATGCTGGAGGAGAACACTTATTTTTTTTTTTATAACCTATTTTTTTGCAGGTAGAGTTTTCTTTACATGGGGAGTTTCCGTGCACACAACTTATCATCATCAAAAAGGAGGAGAATGTTGAAACTTAGATTTTGATAATAATATTTGTGATGCAGATGTATTGGAGCTCTATCTCAGAAGGTAATACTAAGTTCTGGTAGCTCAAGTTCATATAAGGATATTGACTATATTTGTGTATTTTTAGAATTTTGTTAAAAGCCTTGATCACACACACATAATAGCCTTATAGTAGACTAATCCCTTTCTATAGTCGACTAATATATCCTATAGTTAACTTGCTTTGTTATATAGTTGACTAAGTGTCTTCACAAAAAAATATATTAGTTCTCTGTTTGTTGACTTACCCTCTCTGCTAGTCGACTAAGTTTAGTTTTCAGAGACTTATCATACTGTGTCAGTCATCATATAGTCGACTTGATATCTTGGCTAGTCGACTAACCCAGGCAAAATTTCTTATACTAGTCAACTGCTCCCATATCCTAGTCGATTAACCATAGTTTTTTTACTATTATTTAATTTTGATTTTCTAGCGTTTTATCCAACGTTCTGATCTTCAAATTTGAGTTGATAACTTCTCTAACTAACCATTGATTTTGCTATAAATAGGAATGTTGTCCTAGATGAATTCACTAACTCAAAACATTAGTTTTCTATACAAAACTCTGATGAAAAATTTTATTTTTCTAGAAAACTAGTTTCCACTTTATTTTCTCACATAATTCCAATTTTATTGTGAAGAATTCTGAGAGCCCTCCTATATGATACCTTGTTCACGAACACATACAAGTTTCAAGGCTTATAAGATACTTTGTAATCATTCAAAGAGAAGACTTATACAAGAGTGTCTTCTTCGTGTAGAGAAGAGTTATACAAGAAAATGTCTTCTTGGTGTAGAGAAGAGTTGTACAGATTTGCCAAAAAATGTTTTGTCAAGTGGTGCACAAAGAGTTGATTTTGGGGTGTATCAAAATCGGGATAAGGAAAATCTCAAGCAGGTTGCTTGATGACTGGATGCAGGTCACGAGGACCGAACCAGAATAAAATCTCTCATGTTTGTGTTTGCGTTTTTTGAGATTTATTCTTTGCATTTTCCTTTTCTTACAAGTATTTTATTTAAATGTATCTTTGTTTGACTGTTTGTGTTGCCATTGTTTATAGATCCTACATGGATATATAATTCATAATCCGGGATTAATTACAATTAAGTGCTTGCATCAAGGCATATGTTTCCATTGCATTTGCTTCATAATCCTTGATGGTGGTTTCGAATCAAGTGTCCTCATCACTATTGGGTAGAATAAATTGTTTAGTAGTGGCTTTGGCAACACGACTTCCTAAAGATTGAAAGAAGATGACCATCTTAAATTTTCAAATAGGAATATTAAATTCATCAAACTTGGATGGACAATTGATGCTATATTTATTAGTTCTAGAGGCCATGTGTGTGTGTGTGAAAATATAGTAGCAATAAATAAGGATCGCTCTAGGTGGTTAATCGATAATCAAGAACACATGTTCTTATACCAATTGAAATCATATAGAGAGGGTGAATAGGTGATATGATAATCTAATGCAGAATTAAACTTTTAACTAACAAATATAAACAAATAAATGCACATAAGTAACGTTAAACCAATAATCAAAAAATGAAGGCGTATACCTGGTGAATAGCTCTGAACTTCTCCTCAAGATTCATCATAAAATAAGAGTTGAGGTGCTCAATTGCTTTCTTTATTCAAATAAGTACAAACATATAATGATAGCAAGTATAAGCATGCAAGATATAAACAAGAGTTAGTAGAGTTGAGTTGAGAGAGAAAAGCAATAGCAAACATAGGAGATTTATTTCAAGGTTCGAGCAACTTGCTCTACGTCACTGCCTTCATCGCAATGAAGGATTGTTATTATAATCCGATCCCACAAGATCACTCAGTGTCGCTACACTTACAAGCTTCCTCACTCATTTTGGTAAGAACACAATGACATAAACCCGCAAACTCACTTGAGGTCGCAACCTCAAACCACTCTCAATACAAAGATAAAGAACTTGTGATCAATATTCTTGATCACAAACAAACTTTCTCACAGGACCCAACTTATAGAATAGATAAAAGTTGAAAGTTCGAGTGTGAGTGAGAGAAAACTAGAGGTTAGGAATTGAAAATTTTATGAAAACTTTTTGTAAAACTTTCTCACAAAGATATGAAATGAATAGCACTAGAAGAACTTAACTAAAACTCTCTAATATGACCTCTATATATAGAGGTACTAAAAAATTGTTCTTTACTCAAAATAGCTATTAGAAATCAAATCTAGAAAGATTAGACCAATAATAATCATTTAAAGACCAAAACAAGTAACTCTGCAGCATAACGGTCGACCGCCTGGTCGACCGCAAATGGTTATATTTATGGTCGTTGGGAGTTGTCAGTCGACCGATGTGAGAACATAATTTATTGTCACACCTGCTGGTCGACCGCCCAATCGACCAACCCTAGAGCACGTTTTGCTCTCTTGCCGTGGTCAACCAGATCTGAGAGCTTGTTGCTCTCTGGCTAACAGTTGATTGCTCAGTCGACCACATGTATAAGCCTAATGGCTCGTGACACATCCGATCGACCTCCTAGTCATCTGGCATAGGGACAAAACAATTTTCTTTATTTAAATTTTTTTAAACGCTTTAAAACTGCAAATAAATTTTCAGAAAATCTACAAAAATAAGTTCTTACAAATATTATTTAGCTCATATATGTGCAATCAAGAATCATTATATATTACAAACATATGAACTTCTTTTTACAATATTTATTTTGAAATAATAAAACTTGATTTCATGAAAACTAAACTTTAAAACACAAATTCATTTTCAATAAAGCTCAGTAAACCATTGTCAAAACTTTGTGTATGTGTGTGAGCTTGAGAAATCAAATCTACACTACTCTTCATAAGAATTTAAACTTACAAACTCTTGTACAAACTTTAAGTCTTCTCTCTTCTTGATCTTCTTCTTCATCTTGACTTGATTCAAACTAGATTCCTTGAACTTGACTCGTCCTTGAGTGCTAGACGTATTTTTTATACTTGAGCTCTTGAATCAATACTTGTTAGCTTAAAATTTTGACTTTAAGTTTATTGATGAAGCTAAACCATAAATCATGGTAATGATTAAAGTTGTAACTTAAATAACACATGATTATTAGTATTATAACTACATGAGTTAATCATCATTAAAACAAGAGTGATGGACCTTTAAGCCAAAGATGGTGATCATGTTCTCACTTTTAAGGAGTCTGGATAGTACGTTCATTAATCACCATGAAGGGGTTGTTATAGCGTATTAGTCATCGTGATAGGGTATCGTTGCTAGAGAGGATATGCTTGACAGATGGGTGAGACTTCAGTTTATCAAAAATGAGGGACGTTGGCATTTCTCCCTAGTTGAATGGATTCCCTCTGCTAGTGATCTGGAGTCTCCCTGTTTGGTTGTGGTACTTCTTCTTGGTAGTACTTGGGTGCAAATGTGATTTTGTCGCGGTGTTGCCTGTCTCGTCGGAGTCCATCTCGTCGAACACCACCACTGCTCTCCCAAAGCGCTTCCTGAGAGTCCTCATTTTTCTCGCAATGCCAGGGAAACTGCGGCATCAGTTTAGCTACCTTGGAGTTGTGTGGAGTGGAAAGGAAGCGGTGTTTCAGGTTAAGACCTCTTTGACCCTAGCCTCTTGGTCTTCTCTTTACCGAAGCCAGGATCTTTTGGATAGTAATTCGAGCAATAGGATGGTATCTTCTGGTAGATGTTCCCCTGTGACTCTGAGTATGTCCTCTAAATACAGAGGTAAGGTGGGACTAGCTGGATGGATTGAAGTGGCTAGACATAGATCTACTGTATTTTTTAAAATGTAAACACTGATATGTAAAGAGATTTGTATTACTCTTGTCAGATGTAATCAAATAAATATAATGGAAAAATATTTAGGATGGAAATGGTAAATAGTAAATGCTTAGATCTTGCCTGGCTTGTTTTTACCATTGGCTTTTCAAATTGATAGTACCATGCCTCTTGTAGTGCTAATCTCTATCTCTGATATGGTAGGTTAGATATAGAGTATCTTCGTAAGCTCACGTTGTTATTTCTAAGTGGGGGAAATCCATCAGTGGTAGCTACAAACTTTCGGCCTTCGAGTTGGGAAAATTTCAAAAGTGGAGTATGATTTACAGTCATCTCTGAGTGGGAAAAATCGCTTCAGTGAAACAAAGAACTTTGGTTGGACTGAGTGAGGGAAATCTCATCAGTGGAGGAGGACTTTGAGTCCAAAAATCCCACATCAGAGTGTTTTGACTGCCTGTAAGCTAATCCAAAGGGAGCACGTAGGTTAGCACTTGCATTGCCATCTCTGAGTGGGAGAAATCCCATGTAACATCCTAAAATTTTGAGGGTTTATTGTTCATGTATGGATGTATGTGTATATGTGTATGTGTGTTGTTAAGAGTTTTAATGTATAGAAGTGTGTATATATGTATGTGTATATATGTATATGTATCGTTTAGGGCTTTGGTGTAGTAATGTGTATATATGTGTATATACATAATGGTAAGAGATTTGGTGAATAGAAGCAAAGACCTGCGTAGACTTGTCGACTAACTTATTAGGGTTGTCAACTAATAGGTTATATTGAACCCAGTCTAGTCGACTAACTATTAGACTAATCGACTAATAGCCTCAAGAGAAACTTGTGATGCCAGAATGGTCGACTAATTCTTTCGTCTAGTCGACTAATTTAATCAATCACTTTATTGTAGTCGACTAACTTTATCTTCAAGTCAACTAATTATACTGACTTTTGTACAATTATTAACTAATCTGTAATCACCTAGAGGGGGTGAATAGGTGTTATGCTAATCAAATATGGAATTAATGATTTAAACTAACAATTCTATACTAAATAAAACAAGTAAACAACATTAAATAATTAGGCAATCCCAAGCATGTATATCAATTGAACACAAGTAATATGAAGCATATAAAGATATGAACAATAAGATCATTTATGCACGATATATAAACACAAGTGAGTAAATAGAGAGAGATAAGCATTCATAAACACGAGAGAATTGATTCAAGGTTTAAGCTACTTGCTCTACGTCCCACCTTCACCGCAATGAAGGATTTCTACTAGAATCGATCCTACAATATCACTCGATTGCGCAACACCTACAAGTTGCCTCAAGAACTCTCTTGGACAAGTAAGTCCTTCACGTTTTCCCGCAAGAGCAATAATACACACGAACCCGCAAGCTTACCGAGGCTGTAACTTTCAACTTCTTCTTAAATACAAGATAGAACACTTACTGATCAACGCTCTTGATCATAAACAAATACTCTTACATACAAGGATCCTATAGAATAGATTTAGCAATGAAAGACTTAAGCCTTTGTGAGAAAACTAGATAGATTTGAGAGTGAAAAACTTAAGAAAATCCTTTTGAAAACTCTATTTTGATGTGTAAATGAAGCTCTAAAAACTTGTTCAGAAAATTATATTGAAGATGGGAAAATAGGCTCTTAAAAAATCTTCTTAATAACTCACCCAAAAACTCCATATAAATAGGCCAAGAAAAACTAACCATTGGGGGTCAAAAAGTGCCAGAAATGGCCTATCGGTCGACTGCCTAGTCGACCAACCAACACTCAAATTTCTGATCGTTGGAGCCTGGCGGTCGACCAGGCAGTTGACTGTCCAGAGACCACTCTGTGCAAAAGATCAACTTTGAGCACAGTTTTGAGGTCTAAAACATTCGAATTTGAAAAAAATATAGGAAGATTTTGTAGATTTTTCATTATTATTTTTAATTCAACATAAATCAAGTCAATTAGATTTCAGAATAAAAAGATATAAGCAAAGTACTGAAAGGTGTCAAACTAGAATACTGTAAACAATTTTCAGAACATGAACTGACTTCAAATTAATATCTGATATCTTTATCCTTTGAATTAGAAAGCGGTCATTGGATGAAAAATATAGCTCTGAATGTTATCTTTGAAATGCAATTTAAACTCATATTGATTGAATGTCAGAATAAAAAGTTAATGCTAGAACTTTGAAAGGATGTCGAGCAAATTAGCAGAACGGTCGGTCAATTGGTCGAGCAAGAAAACCCGAGAGCTCTGCAGAGTTAGTTGGTCGACCGATCGGTCAGCTGATCACTAATGCGAATGACCGGTCGGTAAATTGACCTTACATCACATAGGCTTGTGCACGTCTTTGCACGTCGGTCGACCATGCGATCGACCGCAGAGCAAATGGCTCTGCTGTAAAACTAATTAATTTATATAAATGCTAATAATTTTCACAAAAATAAGTTCCTAGAAATATAGTAAAGCACAAATATGTGTGATAAAAAATCACAACATACTGAAAGTACACCTAGAGGGGGGGTGAATAGGTATACCGCTAATCTAATTAACTAACTGCGAAAATTAAAAACTAATTGCAACTACATTTAATGCAACCAACAAGTATAGGCAAATTCCCGTGAAGGGCTCTGGACTAACTCCTTTTGATTCCTCTGAATAAGAGTTGAGGCGCTATATGAAGCTCTCGTGGTTAAGCACAAGTGAGGCACACACAACCAAGCCAAGCATATAAGTATAAATGTGCAATAAGAAATGATGCAAGGCACAATAGTAAAGAGAGAGAGTTAGAGAGACAATGGATCAAACGCAAACACACGAATATGTTTCGAGGTTCGAGCTCACAGCTCTACGTCCCCGCCTTCTCACAGAAGGATTTCCAATCCACTTGTCCACACATGACTCCCACACAGGGAACCTCCACTGAGGATTTAGAGAAACTACAACCGGGAGTACACAACTCCTCTCTCAATTACAAACACCACCTCTACACTTAGAGGCTAGGCATAAAGCCACACAAACACCACCTCACATAAGAGGGGTAGGCACTTAGCTAATACAACACAATCCACTTCTTCACTAAGAGGGATGCCAACACAAACTCCACCTCTCACTAGAGGGAGCTAACCACAATCTTCACCTCTCACTAGAGGGAGCTAATCACCATTCCAAAATCAGCCTCTACACAAGAGGGATATCACAAGTCAAGGCGGGTTACAACTTGGTGGTCTATCTCAACCACAAACAATTTCTTCCACAAAATAAAGATCCTATAGATAGGATAGCAAGATGTGGCTCAAGTGTGAAAAAACAAAGAGTTTGGAAATCAAAAACTCAAAGAAAAACTCTAGGAAAAAACTCTAGATAGAATTGAAAATGAAGATCAAACCAATTCCCAAAGAATTTTCTTTTCAGATGATTTTCCAATCCCTTTAAAACTAAGACAAAGATCAAATCTTTAAGCACTAAAAACTCTTTAAAAACTTACTGGAAGATGTAAATTTTTGCTCTAAAAATTCTTTTTGAAAACCTCTCTCAAATGGGGTATTTATAACCCCTACAAAAAATTAGCCGTAGGCTGCTGTTTTTCAGCCTAGACGGCTGACGGTCAACCGGCCCGGTCGACCGCCAACGGTCAATAATCCAACAGTTGGAGCCTCGGTAGACCGGCCCGGTCGACCGCAACCTGGAACAGAGAGCAGAACTCTCTGCCGATCGACCAACCCGGTCGACTGGGGCTTTTCAGAGAGCAGAAGCTCTCTGGCGGTCGACCGGCCCTCCAGCCAAAACTAGCGTGCACAGCCGTGCACGTTGGTCGACCGACTCGGTCGACTGACTTCAAGCTCGGTCGACCGGTCGGTCGACCGGCAGAAGCCAGACCAGACAAATATAGGGATTGAAATGTTGACTTTTTATCTTAAATAAAATCCTATAAAACTCTAAAAATTCACAAAAATAAGTTCTTGTATTATCTTTGATATACAAACTTGTTTAAGTAAAAATCAAACTAAGTTACAAACATTTTGAACTCTTTTTGTGTTATTAAAATTTTTCCGAAAACGAAAATTAGTATTTTCTAAAACTTGGATTTTCCAAATGGAAATCCGATTTTTCCAAAACTCATCAAAATACAAAAACATGATATGAAACACCATTGAAGCATGTTGCATATGGATATAAGTCCAATATACATGAAAGATATATATCATTGTTTTTGATATTAAATCCGAAATTATGTTTTGTTAAAATACCAAAACACCAAACTCATGAAATAGACTATCAAACTAAGTTTGTTTAAATAATTGAAGCATAGATGTATATAGAACAAATCTAATATACATAAAACCATGTAAACTTGTTTTGATACTATCTATTCATTAAAACCAAGATCGGTTAAACCAAAAACCGAAAACCAATAAACATGAAAACTAGAACAAGTGTGTGTGTTGTGAAGTTGAGCATATCACACTATCTAGTCTTAACAAATGGATCTAAAAACATAAACTAAACTATGTACCGAAGTGTTCTTGGCGAACTCTGTCTTCAAGTCGACTCGATCCAAACCGTGATCCACCGAGCTTGACTCCAATGAGTGCTAGATATGACTTTGATGCTCGAGCTCTTAAATCACCATGTGAGAAGCTCCAAAACGCCTTTGTTGAAGCTAATCACCTACTAATATTTTGATTAAGTATCTGAAAGTAAACATCACAAGATTATTAGTAAACATAACTTCATGAGTTAATCATCATCAAAACTAGAGTGGAAGGCCTCTGGGCCAACAACCTCCCCCTTTTTGATGATGACAAAACTCATGGAGTTATATATACGTGGATTAAAGTTAAGCTTCAAGGAAGCTCCCCCTTAATCATGCATAGCAATAAACATAAGATATATGCAATGAATACTAAACATGAATATGCATCAACATGCATGAATCAAACATATGTTTCAAAACCTTCTTCTTTTTTAAACTCTAAAAATCATGTTCTCATAAACTCAATATATGCAAAAACAAAAACACACATATGCATATATAAACTCAAAATTTTCTCCCCCTTCTTGTCAATCATCAACAAAGGGGTCAAAGAAAAACATTATTCTTAATTAAAACAAAAACTTTCTTGTTACCAATTGAAAGAAAAAAATATATCAATTTAGCGCATCATGATATCAATGAAATATACTAATTAAAAGTACATAATTGAAAGTACACAATGTGGTATATAAAACAAACATAGATTTAAATACTAACTGATACTAATTGTAAATAAATACCAATTAAATACCAATTGTAAGTAAATAACTCATTTTTAGCAATTGAACAAGACATTTTGATATTAATAAAACATATCAATTGAAAGTAAAACTTATAGGTAATCTTGATACCAATTTGAAAAGATTAGTACCAAATGAAAGTAATTTTTCATTAAAAGCATATGATACCAAAAATAATCAATATCCCTTTTTATTTAATCATTTTTAACATAAAGTGTGGGAGTAGAATGCCAAAGTCAATTGAAAGGTGAAATACCAATTGAAATATAAACATGAATTTTCTCCCCATTTATGAAATACCAAATAAAACGATGCATAAGCTTGTTTAAGATACCAACTGAAATATAATCAATTGAAATATAATAGTCATTAAAGAAATCAAACTTAGCATAACCAAAATTTGTGCTCAAAGATATAGAGATATAGTAAGCACAAATGAAGCATATATATATATGTATGAAAAATTTAATACCAATCGAAATTGATACTAATTGAAGATGAAAGCATACATATATAAAAAATATGAGTATACAAAAAGAATGTCAATAGTAATACCAATTGAAAAAGTCCAATGATACCAATTGAAAACATAATATGATCAAGTGTACAACTCATATTACATTTCCACCCATATCATGCACATGTTTTAAAGGATTTTCAATAAGATGTATATAAGGCATGGTCGCTCAACCAACCGCCCGTAGATGGGTAGGGGTTTTCTAAAATAGGTTTGAAAATATAGTATGTTTGAAAAACACTACCAAAGCAAAGAATACGAACTACTTATATGAAAAACTTTATAAACTAGCACGAAATTCTTCAAGTAAGGAATAAAATAAAATTATATTTCATGAGACATGAAAATCACTTAATAATTGACACTCAAAAGATATAAAGCTCATATAGGATTCATGAGAACAAAATCATGAGAAAACCTCAAATAATGTGAGTGTATAAGTTTTGTGTGAAAAATATAGTCATGAAAATAAGCAATTTAGCTCAATAAGAAATTCCTTAAAACATGAAAATCATCAAAACGATTTAATCTTCAAGGCATATGTATGTCTTGTACAAACTAAAGAATACATACATATCCAAACATAACGAGTCCACAAAAATATATGCATGAAGGCAAGTGGCTCATGGAATATATATGTATAACTAATAGTTTGGACAAAATAGACATATACATGAAGTTAAAATATAAACATAAAAATATGTATAAAATGGGAATACAAGTCAAATACATGAATCATCAAATAAAGCTATACTAGTACATCTAATGAACACAAATGAGTGTTCAAGCACAAGCATATAATGATCTATTTGTGGCTCACTAGTTGTACAAGTATATATCCAAGTTTTAATGAAAACTAACATCTAAACATATATTCAAATCATGAAGTATAGAAATTAAAATAAAAACTCATATGATCATTATGACAAATGAATATGCATTAGATTTATGACTTACACGATAGCTAAAACATGGAGAGAACACACAATATATGGTCCATTTTAAACATTGGTGATCTTAAATACTTTACTTGTATATTATACGCCTAATTATTATGGCATTTGGCATGATGAACATTAAAACAAGACATGCTACAAATGAATGATTTAATACGCATGCAAACATAATTGGAGTAAGAGATTGTTACCAGAACCTATAGGCACATTTCCATGTCTCCAAAACAAGGTGGTCCTCCCACAAAACTCCTCTTGAAAGTGATGCATCCAAATTGTCCTCATAAAGCTCGGAATGCATCCATCTCAAGGTACCTTCGCTCTCACGTCATGCGAGAGCCCACACCTACATTAAATACAATAGGGATGGTCTTTGGTACCCATACTCTTTTGAGTCCATGGGGGTTAGTTCCTTTCCTAACCTAAATAAACTTAGTTGCTAAATTTTCATCATGTATCTTATCATAGCAAAATTTAGTAAGGTGGCCCTTACGTCAACAATGTGTACAAGTGTACACATGAGCATACATCATGGTATGTACATGAACGTGCGAAGCATGTGTATGCCGTGTATGGTGTGCATGCAAAGATGAAACTTGTTTCTTTTGAAATATAGATTCTAAACGTGAGTGGTTCAAAGCACAACGGCTCAAAGTAGAGCCCAAACCATCCACACTCTTCTTTTACAAACAAGTATCATTTTCAATCATGGAAGAAGAGGTGCAAGCAATAGGTGGGCTAGAAGATGAAGCTACATTAGCATGGCAAACGTGTGTGTATAAATCATTTTTCAAAGAAACATTTTTCTTTAAGCAATCTTTCAATTCTTGTGAAATCAAGTCAATTTTGTTTTTCAAAGAATTATTCTCTTTTAATACAAAATCAAAATTTGAAGTTAAATCCTTATTTTTCTTTAAAAATATTCACAATCATTTTTATTTTTCAAAATTTTGTTTTCATTAAGTGCAAGATCAAGTTGGGATTTAAGTGAGTCACTTTCACTTGAAATCTCATTCCTTTCTTACAAAACATTCTCAAGTCTAGAAGATAAATTTTTATTTTCTTCTTTTAAACCAAGACTTTCCTTTTTCAATAGTTTGTATTTTGAAATCAAATTTTCTCAATTTTTAGCAAGTTCATCATTCATGGCTTGTGCCTCTAAACACTCATTGCAATAGGAACTAGTACTAGCATCTAGTTGAGTTTCAGATTGTACCTCAAGGGAGTCATTCCCTTGGACCATGAAGCAATGTTCATCGGACTCGTCTCTCCAAAATCTCCTCTTCTTATCGATAATCTTTGGTAGCTTGGGAGAAGTCAAAATGCTCCATAATGCAAAAGCGGACTCATAGTGAGAAAACACATGTAAATAATCTTTATGAAGAGATGCTCTAAGTGCCTTTAGGGCTATTGCATTGGCCTTTATATGCTTACTATCATTAGGGTAGGATTCCTTGGTAATGGCAAGGTAAACATGCAAGCCTAGGGCTTTTGAATGACAACTCATAAGAACCTTCCATATGTCAAGTCTAGAGATATCAAACTTGGGAGGAACATCCATGAGTGCAAACTATATGTGTGCAAATGCAAGTGCAAATGTAGATTAGCAAACCAAGATCACACTCCTAGGTGGTTATACCTAATATCAGGAGCGTAGGCTCTGATACCAATTGAAAGTGCACCTAGAGGGGGGGTGAATAGGTGTACCGCTAATCTAATGAACTAAATGCGAAAATTAAACACTAATTGCAACTACACTTAATGCAACCAACTAGTGTAGCCGAAATCCCAGTAAAGGGCTCTGGACTAACTCCTTTTGATTCCTCTGAATAAGAGTTGAGGCGCTATATGAAGCTTTCGTGGTTAAGCACAAGAAAGGCACACACAACCAAGCCAAGCATATAAGTATGAATATGCAATAAGAAATGATGCAAGGCACAATAGTAAAGAAAGAGAGTTAGGGAGACAATGGATCAAACGCAAACACACGAATATATTTCGAGGTTCGAGCTCACAGCTCTACGTCCCCACCTTCTCACGAAGGATTTCCAATCTACTTGTCCATAAGTGACTCCCACACAGGGAACCTCCACTGAGGATTTGGGGCAATTACAACCGGGAGTACACAACTCCTCTCTCAATTACAAAAATCACCTCTACACTTAGAGGCTAGGCACAAAGCCACACAAACACCACCTCACACAAGAGGGTAGGCACTTAGCCAATACAACAGAATCCACCTCTCCACTAAGAGGGATGCAACAAAAATTTCACCTCTCACTAAAGGGAGCTAACCACAATCTCCACCTCTCACTAGAGGAAGCTAATCACCGCTCCAAAATCAACCTCTGCATAGGAGGGATATCATTAGTCAAGGAGGGTTACAACTTGGTGGTCTATCTTAACCACAAACAATTTCTTCAACAAAATAAAGATCCAATAGATAGGATAGCAAGATATGGCTCAAGTGTGAAAAAACAAAGAGTTTGAAAATAAAAAACTCTAAGAAAAAACTCTAGATAGAATTGAAGATGAAGATCAACCAATTCCTAAAGAATTTTCTTTTCAAATGATTTTTCAATCCTTTTAAAAACAAGACAAAGATCAAATCTTTAAGCACTAAAAACTCTTTAAAAACTTGTTGGAAGATGTAAATTTTTGCTTAAAAATTCTTTTTGAAAACCTCTCTCAAATGGGGTATTTATAACCCCTACAAAAAACTAGCCGTTGGCTGCTGTTTTTCAGCCCAGACGGCTGACGGTCGACCTGCCCGGTCGACCGCCAACGGTTAAAAATCTGACCGTTGGAGCTTCGGTCGACCGGCCCGATCGACCGCAACCTGGAATAGAGAGCAGAGCTCTCTGCCAGTCGACCGACCCGGTCGACCGGGGCTTTCCAGAGAACACAAGCTCTCTGGCGGTCGACCGGATCAGTCGATCGGCCCTCCAGCCAAAACTGGCGTGCACGGCTGTGCACGTCAGTCTACCGACTCGGTCGATCGACTTCAAGCTCGGTCGACCGGTCCGGTCGACCGGCAGAAGCCAGACCAGACAAATACAGGGATTGAAATGTTGACGTTTTATCTTAAATAAAATCCCATAAAAACTCTAAAAATTCACAAAAATAAGTTCTTGTATTATCTTTGATATACAAACTTGTTTGAGTAAAAATCAAACAAAGTTACAAATATTTTGAACTCTTTTTATGTTATGGAAATTTTACCGAAAACCAAAATCCGTATTTTCTAAAACTTGGATTTTCCAAATGGAAATCCGATTTTTTCATAACTCATCAAAATACAAAAACATGATATCAAACAACATTGAAGCATGTTGCATATGGATATAAGTCCAATATACATGAAAGATATATATATATATATATATATATATATATATATATATATATATATATATATATATATATATATATATATATCATTGTTTTTGATATTAAATCCGAAATTATGTTTTGTTAAAATACCAAAACACCAAACTCATGAAATAGACTATCAAACTAAGTTTGTTTTATTAGTTGAAGCATAGATGTATATAGAACAAATCTAATATACATAAAACCATGTAAACTTGTTTTGATACTATCTATTCATTAAAACCAAGATCGGTTAAACCAAAAACCGAAAACTAATAAACATGAAAACTAGAACAAGTGTGTGTGTTGTGAACTTGAGCATATCACACTATCTAGTCTTAACAAATGGATCTAAAAACATAAACTAAACTATGTGCCGAAGTCTTCTTGATGAACTCCGTCTTCAAGTCGACTCGATCCAAACAATGATCCACCGAGCTTGACTCCAATGAGTGCTAGATATGACTTTGACGCTCGGGCTCTTGAATCACCATGTGAGAAGCTCCAAAACACCTTTGTTGAAACTAATCACCTACTAATATCTTGCTTAAGTATCTGAAACTAAACATCATAAGATTATTAGTAAACATAACTTCATGAGTTAATCATCATCAAAACTAAAGTGGAAGGCCTCTGAGCCAACAGTTATAAACATGCAAACTTATTTTTGAGATGAATCTCAATCAAGAAACAAAAATCGTATTTTTTGAAAACCAAACTTTTAAATGAAAACTAGTTTTTCCAAAATTCCATAAATACAAGAACAAGTAGTTCAAGCATATTTGAAACTCGATAGTATATGGATATGCAAATAAAATGTTATGAACTTATTTTTGATGAAATATGTTTTATAAACCAATTCATAAAATGTAAACTAGTTAAACCAAAACTAAACTTTCGTGTGTGTGTGTCTAAGCATGAGCAATCAAAACTAATCTATTCTTTACATAAATTCTAAACTTACAAACTCTTGACTCAAGTCTTCTTCTTGAATAAATCTTCTTCGTAATGTTGATTTGATCCAAACTTGATCCATGTAGAGCTAGACTCCTCCTTGAGTACTTGATGCAATCTTTAAGTTTGACCTCTTGAATCAACACGTGCTAGCTTCAAAACTTGACTTTAATTTTTTGTTAAAGCTAACTACCAACTATGATTTTGATTGAATATCTGAAACATGTTTTCATATTTGCATTATTATTATCATATTTGCACATTTAATCTTTAATTATTCTTAATTAAAATTTACTATTTAATCTTCTTTTTGTTTATAGTGTGTAGTTATTTAAATAGGAAGATAAAGATGAATGAAAGTTTTAATTATCCTATATAAATTCAGATTTCAATTTAAATCAATTTAAAATCAAGAGAAAGATAAAGATTTAGAGATAATTTCAATCCTAATTTAAGATAAAAGATAAAATCAACTTAAATCCTGGTTGCTTAATCTTCAAGTCAAAGATAAAGGGGATAATTTAAAATTAAACTCGGATTTGGAGATAACTTGCTTCTCAAGTTATCTAGAAAAGAATATCGTTTAAAAATTTAGAGTTCAAATGAAGATTCTAAGGATATTTCTTCTGAAGGATGGACGGGTGAAGCCAGAGTCAAAAACACAGCCCCAATTGCTACAAATGTACCAGTGTTTCCACAGCTTTCTTCTAGATTCCCCTATGGCGGTTGGGCATATGAGTTCCACTAGAATACGACCTCTTATTTCTCCTATAAATAGAAAGATAGAGCCAGAAGAAAATCCTATCTCAGAGATCAAAACTTAGGATTTTCTTTAGTATTCTTTTTCATCTAAATTTTTAAAATTTCTAGGATTTTAGTTTTAGCGATTTGTAAAGAGACGAAGCTATTGTAATTTGACGGGGACAGCTTCAATAAACAAGCTTCTTTTGTTCTTCTTTCAATCTCTTTGTCTTCTTTATTTGCTTTAGTTTTATTTATGTAATTTTCTTATTTAAACATCATGCTTAGTTTAATGTCTATCATGCTTAACTAATCTCTTCCATGGTTTGCTAATCTCTCAACTACTCCTTCTAGTTCTATATTGACTAAACTGATTGAATCTCATGTATGCTTAAAATCCTAGAATTAGGTAATCTTCTTGAAGACTTATGATGATAAAGTTAAACTGATTATTGTTAATACTAGTTAATATTTTTGCTTTCTTTATGCTTAGATGGCTCTGATAGCTTAATATTAGATTTAAATAATTTTTCTTATGCTTTGCTTAGAAAGCTTTAATAATTTAATGTTGAACTTTGGCTAGTATGTTTCAGTTAGGGATAACTTTTCATCTTATATATCTTACTTGAAGTAGAACTTCTAGGAACACTTTTATGATTCAACATGAAGTTTAATCTTCATAGACTAGTAAGTTAGTGGTGGTGATGATTTGAGCTACGAGCTTTCCTCACAATTAAAATAAAACCATACTTCTTTTCAAACAAAATTCTTTCTTCTGAGAAGAATATTGTGTTAAAACACTTTCATCGCATCTCTCTGAGGATCGACCTGTATAGCTATTACTATTATGGTTAAATTGCAAGAATTCAGAGGCCATCACAAATCAGATAAACACTTCTTTAAACTCTGTCTTTTGCATGATCAGTGATCCCTAAATTGGTATTAACCTTCCCCTTCTATTATAATTTTCTATATGAAGATAGAAATCATGTTTATTATTTTGCTTTGTAATTTTTTATCTTGAACTAAATCTCCATAGGTAGAGCATTGACATAGGACATTTTTGATGAAGATTTAATATGTTTTTTTTGTTAGTTCTATGTCATTACTCTGTTCTTCATGTTAGATTCCATATATGTTAAGATTTTTTCCATTTTTATGTCTATCATTTGACTACAGCAACTATATTGATGGTTAGGTTGGAGGCTGATAGGAGATAATCTAGTAACGCTTCATGTGATCAGAAACTACTTCCTATAGGCTGATACCTATAGGAGAAGTATAGGTTAAGCAAACTTTAAAGAAAAATCACAACTTTTAATGTTGCTTTGGCTAGAAAATTCACTACATCGATAGATTGTGGATTCTACTTTAAAGTTAAATTTAATTTGCTCAATTGAGATTATTAATTAAAATAGAATTTTTTGATTATTAACATGAGTAGTATATAGCTACTAATACAATCAACTTGTTAAATTAAATTATTAAATTGTTGAATCAATTGCCTTAGTGTTTTCCTATCCAAAACCAATACATATTTAGTTTAATTTCTCTTCTCTATCTTTATCCATCTTTCAAATAAAACTTTGAGTTAATACATATTTGGTACTTAATAACATAAAAACTCTCGTGAGTTCAACACTCTATTCATTATTTTATTACTTGTAAATGATTGGTACACTTGTGATTAGTCTCTAATTTTGCATAATTTTCATCACATTCTCATATTTATTTCATGTAAAATTTTGCTAATAAAACCTTGATTGCTTGATCCTAGTTCCATGGTGTGCAAATGAAGAAGAAGACCTAAATCACCATTTAATTGGTGATAAAAGCCTACCAAATACCCTTTGCTTTAGGGTGAAGATTTTGTCAGCTCAGGGTATCAAATTGCAACTCTAGAAGATCAAGACATCAGAAGACAGTCTGGGCGACTCGCTGCCTGAAGCCAGGTGCGCGCAGCCCTGGCAGGGCCGCAGAAACCCAGGCCGCGTTTCTCCGGCCCTTTGGACGCGCGCGCGCCTGCGCTTTGGGCCACATGCTTCCCACATGGCCCCCTGTCCCCTGGTGCCTATAAATACCCCCCTGGGGTCTCAGTTTGAGCAGATCAGAGCTTTAGCAAGTTTCGTAATCTTATTTTTTATGTTTGTAGTTGTTGCTATTGATCTTCTTCTAGTTGTTGTTTTAGCCATTAGAGTGAAAGAGAGAGAGTGTGTAAGTGTTGTATTTGAAGGATGACAAGCTAATACAAGTACTACTTCTCTTCCTTCTTTCAATTTACTTATGCTTTCCTTTACTCTTTACTTCTTCCTTTTGTTGTTTCTTGTCGTAGTGTAAATGCTTCCCTCTTTACTTCTTTTCTTCTACTTTGTTTTAGTGTAACTTCCTCTCTTTAACTTTTCTTTTATTTTGTTTTCTTGTAGTGTAACTCCCTCTCTCCACTTCTTTTCCTTTATTATTTCTTTTACTTTTAGGCTAACTAACTTTTCATTAGCATGGCTAACTAACTACTAACCCACTAATTTCTAAACTTGATTGATAACCCAAATGAGTCAATAGTGTCAAACAAGCCTTGTGCAAACAAGAGCTATGGCATCTTAAGACGAGGGTTCTAACTCTAATTTACCTACAAGTATTTACTTTCTTATACTTCATGCTTAATGAGTTTTGATGATTTATGTGTGTGTACTTTACTTGTTATTGTAAGTTAGAGACTTCTCCTTTTAACTTTGCCGATACCAATAGTGCACTCGAGTCTTCCCTTATTCTCTCCTTCAATCGGATCTTGATAAGAGAATGTCCGAGTTTTTGCCGTGTAAAGCTAAGTTTTAGGATGAACTTTCACTCGATTTTCACGTGAATAGTTCCAATGCAAAAGGTTTGTGTTCGCCTATGATCCATCGTGAGGCTATCTTCCAAAAGTTAGAAATTAGTGGGAGCACTTAGTAGAAAGTTAGCCATGCATTTTACAACTAAGAAAAAATTCACTTTTACAAACAACCAAAACATTTTCTAATAATTCTTCAAACAACTTGTTTTCACTTTTCAATTCTTTATTTGGACACAAAGAACTTTCTTTCTTCTTGAACTTGAAGCCGCATCAAGCTTCCATCGCTCTCCCTCCTTGTGGATACGACCTGTATGCCACTTCGCTACTACGGAAGAATCGCAAAAGCAGTAACATCAACCCACACTTCCTTCTCTTATTTTAGTACTTGCTTTTTGCCGGTCAAATTTTGGCGCCGTTGCCGGGGAGGGAACGGCTTTATTGTTCACTACTAAAGATTGTTCTTTTTTATGTGTAGAAGTAACAAGGAGCTCACTATCACGGGAAGCGAAGGAGGTGGCCAAGGACATTGTGCGAGGAGTCATTTGCCCTCGGAAAAATTCGTGTAAAAGCGAGTTTTTCTGATTGAAGTACTAACAAACTCGTTTGCAGGGTTGCCGAAGGCCGCTAAAAAAAATTTGCTTTCTAAATTTGTAGTTTTCTTGGATGCTTCACCTATATGCATGTGTAATAAATTCAACAGAAATTCACTTGTTGATTAATTGAAATTTGGATTAAATTTTTGCATTTAGGGCATGTGTCTATTTCAATTCATTTCAATTTCTGTTAAAGAGTGCTGGAGACAAGGTACGTGTGCATTCATATAGAATAGGACTAACATTTTGAAGTGATTACCGCTTTGAGTGTTACCTTGTTGTGAATAAACTGCACACTTGCACAATTGACTTTAAGGGCAAAACCCAAATAAATAAGATAAGGTGGGGATTTCATCACCCTTCCTTGGCCCAAAAACCATCTCCAAGTGCACTCACACTTTCCCAAGCCTTAACTAAAAATCATTAGACGTTGGCCCTAGGGACATCTCGGACTCACTAAGAGATTAACTGAGGATGAAAATTGTAAGAACTATACTCCTGCAAAATCGATGTCTAAGGAAAGTGGATTGAAAGGTAAAGCCTCGAAGCTCCGTGGTTTGGCGTAATTAGGCCCGTGGCTCCGGCCGGATACGTCCCCCTGAGCTTTGCCCTTTCCTAGCCGATTAGCTTGTAGTCGATTCCTGTAATAACCTTCCCCGAAGATCGACTAGTTAGGAGTCGTCTAGGTCCAGGTACCTTAGACTAAGGCTTGTGGTTATTTTTCTTTCTTTGTTTGTCTTTCTTTTCATTCTTTTCGATTGTTTGTTATTTTCACGTTGGTTGTGGTGTGCTGTATGCAAGAGTGGGTGAGAGATCCATCAACTTCCAGATTAACAAGAAACACTTCTCTACCTTGCATCCAGAACCGGTGATGGCATCACTTCAGGATACATTTTACCCGATCAGAACTTCACTTTCATCTTGCATAAAACTTCCTAAAGCAAACGGCAATAATTTTGAGTTAAAGCCCCAATTCATTAACACTCTTCCCAAATTTCATGGTTTAGAATCAGAGGACGCATACTTCTTTGTTAGGGAATTTGAAGAAGTATGCCTCATGATGCATATACCCCAGCTAGGAGACGATGCCGTTAGGTTACGTTTCATCCCTTTTTCCCTAAAGGACCTACCTAAGAAATGGTTGTACAGCTTGGCAGGAGATTCAGTCACGACCTGGGATGATTTCGTCAAGGCTTTCTTGAAGAAATTCTACCCCATTCACAAGACTGCCCTCATTAGGAAGAACATCATGCAGTTTAAGCAAGACCCGAGCGAACCATTTTGGAGATACTTTGAGCGATTCAAAGATTCCTCGCTCAGTGCCCTCATCATGGCGTGGAGAAATGGCGTCAATGTCAGATTCTTTACGATGGTCTAGATTATCAGACTAAGACCCTGTTAGAAACGATGTGTCAGGGAGGGTTCTTGCAGAAGGATGAGAATCAGGGTTGGGATTTATTTGAGGATTTAGCGGAGAGAAAACCTGCAATGGGAGCCAGCCTCGGAGAAACTTAGGAATTCACAATCTATAGCTTCAAGAGGAGGGCTCCTATCTCTAGAATCATCCATAGCTGCCGATGCTAAGATTGCTCTCCTAATGAGAAGGATAGAGGCTCTAGAAACAAAAGAGCCCGCCAGTGTCAACCAGATCACCCACCACCAATTCACAATCCGGGTTGTTCATATTGTCAGGCACCAAACTATGTTTTTGAAGAGTGTCCTATTTTCCATGCCCAGCAAGTGCCAACAGAACACATGAACGCGGCTTACTCACGACCGCCTCACAACCCCTACTCATAGACCTATAATCCCGGCTAGAGAAATCACCCCAATTTCTCCTGGGCCCAAAACAATCCTCCCAGGCCTAATTTTCCCAACAACTTTCACCATCCTACTCCTCCACCAACTTTTTCCAGTCAAGCCCCAGCTTCCTCCTCCCAAGGCTTACCAATGGAAAAGAAAATCAGTAAATTGGAGGAGAGCATAGAGGCTTTCATAAGTCCCAAACCGCTTTTATGCAAAACCAGGAAAAACTCTGAACAATCATTCACAGGCCATATCAAGATTGGAAATGCAGATGAGCCAGTTAGCTAGCTCCCTACATGAAAGACCTAAGGGTACTTTGCCTAGTCAGCCATTAGTTAACCCAAAAACCTCTAATCAAGCATATGAAATTCAGGATCATCGATTAACCAGTGTAATGCTGTTCACACACTGTGATTTGGAAAGAAGGTAGACAACCAGGTTTACCAACAGAAAAGTCCAGTCCATCCCGATCCCACTCCTGCCTCCACCTCTGCTAGTTCCTCCCAATCCACTCCACAAACATTTGACGAGGATAAAGTTGCTGAACAAGTTCATAAGCCTGTAGCACCCTTTTCCAATAGGCTTAGGAACAATAATAAAAATATGCACATGGAGAAAATGCTAGAGATGTTCAACCAGGTCAAATTGAATGTGCCACTTCTTGACGCTATCCAACAAGTCCCGGCTTATGCCAAATTTCTTAAGGATATGTGTACAAAGAAGAGAAAGACCAATGTGCCTAAGAAAGTCTTCTGGGCCACTAATATAAGCGAAATTCTGTCTGGTCCATTCCGGTGAAATACAAGGATCACGGATGTCCCACCATTTCCTGCACCATAGGACAGACCGAAATCAGTAGAGCGCTTCTTGACCTGGAGAGCAAGTATCAACTTGCTACCTCTCTCAGTATACCAGAAACTTGGGTTGGGCGAGCTAAGCCCAACTCAAGTCACCATTCAGCTAGCTGGCCGATCTGTGAAGATCCTGAAGGGGAAAATCACAGACGTCCTCATCCGGGTCGGGGATTTCATTTACCCCGTTGACTTCATTGTGCTTGAGACCCAACCTGTGTCCAATCTTAGGTCTCAAACTCCCGTCATCTTAGGGCGCCCATTCCTTACTACAGCCAATGCCATAATCAACTGTAGGAACGGGTCCATGCGATTAACTTTTGGAGACATGACGAAGGAAGTCGATGTCTTCAATCTTGGAAGACAACCTAGGGATGTCAATGATCAGACATTTGAGGTCAATTCTATTGAAAACCTGACCAGTGAGCATGAGGAAAGTATGGAAACAGAAATTGAGGCAGAGTTTGATCTGGAGGCTGAGGATTTTAATCTAGACCAGATCGTAGATTCAGCAGTGGATTGGGCATCAAGCCCTAGTGTACCCATCCTAGGATTGAAAGCCCAGAGATTGCCTCCAATGAAGAAACACCTTCCCTAGAGCTAAAAGCCCTGCCTGAACACCTCAAGTACGCCTACCTGGGCGAAAAGGACACCTTGCCAGTCATCATAGCGTCCCACTTGACTGAGCAACAAGAGGACAGCTTAATGTCTATTCTGAAAAGATATAGGAAAGCCATTGGATGGATGATGAAGGACATCAAGGGAATAAGTCCGGCCATAGTACAACACCGAATCCATTTAGTCGATGAAGCAATCCCTAGGAAGGACCCACAACGCAGGCTTAACCCTCTCATCCAAGAGGCAGTTAAGACTGAAATTCTGAAACTATTAGATAATGGGATAATTTATCCTATTTCTGATAGTCAATGGGTTAGCCCTGTTCATGCGGTCCCAAAGAAGGCTAGCTTTACGGTAGTAGAAAATGAGAAAAAAGAGTTGGTACAAACAAGACTCCCTACCAAGGTTCGTGTTGTATCGACTACAGGAAGTTGAATGCAGCTACCCTTAAAGACCACTTCCCGCTACCCTTCATCGACCAAATGCTTGAGCGTTTGGATGGATATGAGTACCACTGCTTTCTAGATGGGTACTCGGGATACAATCAAATCCCCATTGCTACAGAAGACCATGAAAAGACAACGTTCACCTGCCCATTCGGAACCTTTGCTTATCGGCGCATGCCTTTGGATTGTGCAATGCTCCTGTAATGTTCCAACGGTGCATGCTTAGTTTGTTCTCTGACATGGTGGAACGTTTTCTTGAGATTTTCATGGATGACTTCTCCATCTACGGAGATTCATTTGATTAGTGTCTTCATCACTTAGAGTTAGTGCTACAAAGATGCATTAAGAAGAACCTAACTCTAAACTGGAAAAAAATGTCACTTTACGGTGAGACAGGGGATTGTCTTGGGCCATGAGATTTCGAGGAGAGGCATAGAAGTGGATAAGGCTAAGGTAGAAGTAATTGCTAAGCTTTCACCACCCAAAAGCATCAAGGATATTAGATCCTTTCTAGGACATACTGGGTTCTATCGACGGTTTATTAAGGATTTTAGCAAAATCACTAGGCCCTTAACCAACCTGCTCGCTAAGGATGTGCCCTTTGATTTCAACGATGAGTGTTTTAAATCGTGGGGGAAGCTTAAGCAAGAACTTATCTCTGCGCCTAAAATTTCTGCTCCTAATTGGACCCAGCCATTTGAATCATGTGTGATGCATCTGATTTTGCTATTGGCGTTGTTCTAGGACAGCGCATAGACAATAGGCAGTACGTGATTTATTACTCGAGTAGGTCTTTGAATGACGCCCAACAGAACTATACAACAACTGAGAAGGAATTCTGGCCGTTATATTTGCGTAGAAAAGTTCCGGCTGTTGGCCCAAAGGCCTTCCACCCTAGTTTTGATGATGATTAACTCATGTAGTTATGTTTACTAATAATCTTGTGTTGTTTAAGTTTCAGATTCATTAACCAAGATATTAGTTGATGATTAGCTTCAACAAGGAGTTTAGAAGCTTTCATGATGATTCCAGGGCCAAAGCTTCAAGATCACACTTTGCCTAGCCATTGGATGGAGTTTGGAGCAAGTCAACTTGAAGATGAGATCATCAAGAAGACTTAGGTATCCATAGTTTAGATAGTGTGTTTTCGATCCAAATTGTAAAGCTTAGTATAGTTGATATGCTCAGTGCACAAAACACACACATGTTTATGTTTGATATTGGTTTTCGGTTTTCAGTTTAACCGATATGAGTTTCATGGATAATAGATCAAAACAAGTTTACTTTATTCTTATGTATATTAGATATGTTCTAGATATAATAAATGCTTAAACTTGCTAGACAAACTTATTTGACTATCCTATTCATGTTTTGGAAAAAATCAAGTTTGATAAAAATACAAGTTTTGTTTTTGATAAAATTTGCAAGACTCAAAAATGAATTGATTTGATTAATATATGTCTTGAAAGTTTTATCACAAGTTTTGTTTCAATACAAAATTATAAAACAAGTTTTGTGAATTTTTAGAAGTGTTAAAAGATCTTTAGAAAAATATTTTACAAAATTTTCTAGCCCAGTTTTCAGTCCAGGCTTCAATCAGTCGACTAAGTCAACTGACCTAGTCGACTTGGCTGAAGTCGGTCGACCGGGCCGGTCGACCGACGTGCACAAATCTGTGCACGTTTGGAAATCCTGGGACGGCGACCGTCCTGGTCGACGGACTGATAGCAGTGCTCTCTGTTTTTTTGGGTCGACCGGGCCGGTCGACCGTGTGGTCACGGTCATATTTCTGACCGTTAGCGGTCGACTGGGCCGGTCGACCGCTGCCTGTCAGAGCTGCCAGCTCAGCTCTAACGGCTAGTTTCTGTTTTGGCCTATATAAACCCCATTATCTGGGGTCTTGGCAAGTTTTTGCAAGAGAAAAAATCCCAGTTTTTTAAGTTAAAACAAGTTTTCAAAAGAGTTTTTGGGCTTTAATCTTTCAATCTTTATTGTTTTGGTTTTTGAAAAATCAAAGAAAATAGGAATTTGGGATACTTGTATTGGTTTTCATTCTCCATCTTTTACAAGAATTTTCTCAAGTATTTTCTTTGTTGCTTGTTTCCAAAAACACCTAGTTTTCCACACTTGAGCTATCACCTATCCTAATCTATTAGGATCTTGTTTTGTGAAAAAAGAGAAAAGAAAAGAGAGATTGTGTTTGTGGTTTTGGAACCACTTGTTGTACACCCTTATTCTTGTTGTATCCCTCTTCGATAGAGGCGATCGGGTGATTGGTTTGCTCCCTCCAGTGAGAGGTGGAGTGTTGGTTTGTAAACCCTCTTCGGTAGAGGTGGTTGTTGTTGTATTGGCTACGGGCCTACCCTCGGTTGTGAGGTGGTTTTTGAGAGAGGAGTTCGGTACTCCCTTGTTGTAAAAATCTTCTCGGTGAAGGTTCCCTCGGTGGGAGTCCTCGGTGGACGTTGATAGTGGATTGAAAATCCTACACAGTGGTGTAGGTGGGGATGTAGAGCTAGGGGCTCGAACCTCGAAACATATCTTTGTGTTAGCGTTTGATCCACTTGTCTCTCTAACTCTCTCTCTTTACATTTGTGCAAAGCATTATTCATCTTTCATATCATACTTGCTTGCATTTGTGTTGTGCCTTGCATTGATTCATATTGATATATCATCTTATATGCTTGGTTGTTTGTGTGTGCCTCACTTGTACCTAATCAACAAGAGCTTCACATAGCACCTCAACCCATTCAAGGGGAATCAAGAGGAGTTAGTCCAGAGCCCTTCACGGGGAATTCGGCTACACTTGTTGATTGTACTAAGTGTGTTTGCAAAATTTACATTAACTTCCGCATTTAGCGCACTTAGTTTTGCATTTAGTTCTAGATTAGCAATAACACCTATTCACCCTCCCTCTAGGTGTTCCTTCAATTGGTATCAGAGCGGGTGCTCCTGATACTTAGGCTTAACATCTTAGGAGTGAGATCCATTTGCTTGCTAATCTATTGTTTGCATTTGTTTGTTTGCACACATATAGTTTACCATGGCCTTCATGACCCCACCTATGTTTGACCCTTCAAACATCATTGTT
>JAVJIF010018370.1:0-54556 GCA_038442645.1 Agave tequilana | reverse complement strand
TAGATTTAAGAATTAAAGGTGTGCGAGGTTCTCAATACTAATCCGCTGTAGCAAGGCTATGCGGGTCGTGATCCTCAGGGAGGGACTAGCGATGGAAGCGTTTGTAAGTTATCCCTAAAAATTTATCTTTTTTAATTATTTTGTTAGTCACAACGATATTTACAATGAAAAGTGGTATTTACAATGAGTTGTGGGAAAGAATATGGAAAGATGAGGATGGTGATCTAAACTAGAGAAGGAAAGAAAGAAAACTTATAACACGTACAAACCTCTTCAGCCTGCTTACCTTTGATCCGTGCGATGATTTACCTTTTCTTCGAAGACTTGCAAGTATGGCGTATAGGATGTTCATCGCCATAAGCCATCAAGGGTTCTTCTTTGGCTAGGCAGTCTCAATGCAATTGGGTCTCATTGTTCACAAGGCATTAGAGAAAAACAATGGAAGAAAACAGGAACAGAGAAATACAAGAATAAAACACGAAGAAATAAAACAAGAATAATAAAAAAGACAAACCTCAAGCAGATTTCATTAACAATAGAAGAAGAGTTGGCTTACACCGCTGTCACCTCAGTACAAGCATGGACTCCTTCCTCCATGAAAGCTTCCTCCACTCTCAGTTACAGATTTTATAAAAGAAAAACGAACATAAAATCTAACCTAGAAGAAGAAAAACCTAAACCCTAACTTTTGGCCCTTTGCTGGACGCTGAACGACTCTGTACGTTGCACTGCAGGGGGTATTTATAGGTGCAGAAGGCCGAAGAGTCCCGGATGAAGTAGCCCACGAAAGTTGGTCCATGATGTCATCAACTTTGCCGCAGAAACTGGGATTTTGCCGTGGAATTGCGGCATTTCTAGGGAATCTGGCCACGCGCTTTGGCGCGTGGCTTCTTCTGGTCCGTCCATCTGGGCGCTTGCTTCTGGAAGTGTGATCCTGGCTTTTTATTCTGGATTTTCGAGATAACTTAGAAATCAAGTTACTTGATCTCAAATATCCCAAATCTTTATCCACGAATTTCCTTCTTATCTTTGGCTTTTATGCTCATCCTGCAAGAGTTTAGGGTTGGGTAGAATTCTATTCTTCCCTCATCTTTAATAATTGTAACTTTAGCCCTTGCATAATTGTACTTTGACAATCTGCTATTTGCACTTTGACTCTTGGGCTTCAAATATGGGCTTTTGGGCTTCATTAAACTTTATTTATTATTAAAATAATAATTCGAGGCTGCACACAATAAATTATAAATTATTAATAATTGTGCAGAATTAAATGAATAAATATGAAAATGTGATGGTAAATGTTATGATAAAAATGCACTTTTGACTACCAATCACACCCCCACACTTATCTTTTGCTCGTCCTCGAGTAAAAACAAAGAAAAAGAAAAAGAAATGAAAAGTTAATCTAACCTAACTCACTTTCGTAGGAATCACGATTGCACTTAGCACGTGCAAAAGCCGTTAAACCTCTAGGTTACCCTAGAGGACGAGTGTTGTCTCATGAGGGTTTTCAGCGGATTGCACCCTCAAAATCCATAAAAAGGAAACTATTTGAAATACTTTGAAGAGATTAAGTAGTCTATAAGTTTTTAGGATTATCATTTTATTCATTCTTCAAACTTAGTCTTTTAAAGTGAATTGTTTTCCTTTTTAAGTAAGGATCAAAATTGATTTCTAATATAGTCTTTTTCGTTACCAAAAATCATATGCATCCTTATGAATTTTTACTAGGAATTCCTTAACTTGGACTTTCATGCCTCTTTATTTTTTTCTTCTTTTTTTTTTTTGATATGTATAACTCATCTAATTTTCTTTCGTATAAGCATTAGGCTTCTTGAGGCCCTCATACCTAACTAATTGACTATTAGATGTGTTAATACATATATAAGTAATTTTTCCTTAATTTCTTTAGGCTTTCTAATCCACCCATGTAACGAACTAAAGTCGATGACTCCCAAACCGGTTGGCTTTAGGGCACCAGGTGAGAAAACACCCCGGACTCAAATTCGAGTGAACTAGGCCCCAAAACTAAGGACTTTATTTTATTTACTCACCTTTAGGCATGAATACTTATGCTTCTTGAGGCACATGTATCAGCTTAATTGGTGAATTTTTTTTCTTTTTTTTTTTTTTTTTATGAGGCACAAGGTCTTTGTCTTAGAATCCTAGATATGCATTTGGTATGCACATTTCATTAAGGTAAAAATTAAGACTAACTACTTATTCAATTTCTCTCCTATATTTAAAAATTTAACAATTTATTTATTTTGACCAAGTTTTTAGAAATCCTAATCATGATTTTCCTAATCCTTAAAACTAACTTAGGTTTCTTTCAAAAAAATAAGTCAAAATACTGTCCTTTTTATAACATTTTTTTTTTTAAAAAATTTATTTTTTATTAGCAAATTTTGTTAGTGTCTACTTATGTTAGTATGTTAGTAAAGCCCACCCCCACACTTATCTCATGCATTGTCCTCAATGTATGAATGAATGCATATATGCATGAAACAGAACAAGGGAAGGCGAAAGTTACCTTAGGGTGGTGGTTCCGGAGGTGGTCTAATTGGTCCACGAAATGCGGCCCAATCAAGATAACAAATAATTTGGTGGAACCCACCAGAAACTTTCCTTACATAACCCACTAAAATATATGTATAATCAATTTTTAGTATTTCCACCCCATCAAATTTCAAATTTCATAATAAATTTCAGAGTTAATTGTCTCAACCTCCTTGTCCCAAAATGGAGTATGAAAGATGAAATTATTGACTTGGACATTATAGGTACGGGAACGAATACCGACTCAAGGAAGATGCTCAAATCAAGTAAGGCTCAGGAGTCAGGCTAGGTTCAAGAATTGAGTCCAAGTCAAGAAATTGAAACTCAAGTCCACAATCTTCTTCCCCAATGGAATGTGACCTAATATGGGTAATATCTCTTTACTTCCAATATTAAGGAATTCTAGCTCATCGCCATACAATTCTTCAAAACTAAGGTCAACATCTTCCGTCAGAATTGTACAATCAGTTTCAGAAGTAAAGAGATTGTGAGAATCTAGGTCGCATATCTCATTGGGCTCAATGTAATAAAAAGAACTTGCCAATTTATCCATAGGATTTTCAAAATTGCACAATTGGTCAAGTTCAATATGATCATCTAAAATGGGTGATTCAATTTCATTATGAATTGGAATAGGATCCAATGTTGACTCGGGAAAAGTGAAATCAGGTGGAGACACTGGAGTCATTATTGAATCAGGAAATAAAACTGAATCATCAAGTTGGGGATCATGATCATATTCATCCTCAAGTTCTATTTCAGGAAAGGAAAAACTTGCCAAACTATCAACAATTGGAGTTTCGGCAAGTTCTAATAATTGTACTGAATTAGAATCTTGTTGTCCAAGCAACTTGGTTCGTCGGCTCTAAAAGAGTGGTCAACGAAAGCGGAAATGGCCGAACTGTGAGAATGTAAAGATTGAACCATCAAATCTATGTCATGATCACGGGCTAATTTAGCCTGATCATGGCTGCAAGCATCCCTTCATAGTCGATAGGTGCATCATGTTCTGATTGGACTTGAAAATAAGACGGGTAATCGTGATGAAGTTGTGAGTCGGTGGACTCATGCATCATCATGTCTGCGATTGATGGTGATTGTTGCTTGGACTTATGCCATACTTATCATTTCCCCGATAGATAGTGATCTATTCTGAATAGGGGGATCAGAGTATGAATCATTGAAGGAATGTGGACTAGATGGATATGAAGGACAATTTGGTTGAGAATTAAACTCGGGGGACTCGAAACCCCATGAACTCTGGGACGAGTTGAAATTATTATGGACATTATAGTCATAAGATGGAGGGTGTGGGTTATATTCATTCGGATAAGACCATTCCGGCACACTAGATTGGTCAAAGTTATGATATGCCGGGTTGGTAATATCCGAAAAAGAGTTTGGTGTGTAATATGGATTAAATTTGAAAATTATTATTATATGCCATATCACACCAACACAAACAAAACAAAAAAATAAGCAAACAAAAAAAAAGAAAAAAAATTCTAACCTCAGTTAGGGTAGACTTAGACCTAGACGACTCCTAACTGTTAGACTGTCCACGGGAGGTAGGGTGCAGACTTTGACCACAAGTTAATCAGCCAGGTCAGGGCAAGAGTGGTGGGAGGTTTTCCGTCAAAGACGTTCCTTAATTAAATAACCACCACTCTTCGGGCTTTCGGCCCTCAATCCCCTTCCTAGACACTGATTTAGCAAGAGTCAACTTCCAGCACTGTTCCTCCTTAGGAAAATCTCCTATTGAGTCCGAGATGTCCCTAGGGCCAACGTCTACTAATTTTTAAGTTAGGCTTGGTTAGTGAGTGCTTTGGATATGATTTTGGGCTAAGGAAGGGTGATGAAATCCCCACCTTATCTTGTTAATGGGTTATGCCCTTAAGATGAATTAGTGCAAGTGTACAAGATAAGTAGATAAGATTCACTCAAAGTAGAAAATCAACCAAGAGATGAGTCCTACTCTACATGCAATGCGTACGTACCTTGCTCCAGCACTCCAACAGTAAAATAAAGTAATTGAAAAGACACGTGCCTAATATGCAAACGTCTAATCAATTTTTATCATTAACAAAAAATTTTTTACTGTTGATTTAATTAGCAGTATACAGGTTTATCACAGAACAAAATAAACAAAGCAGTAAACAGTATTTGCAAATTTCAGTAACCTGCAAAAAACTGAGTCAGTAATTCACTGCTACTGCCGCGGATCCGCGGTAATTGCCGCGTTTCTGCGGCAAAGTAGCAGGCTCTGCTGCTCTGCCTTCGAGGGCAGAGGCACAGAGTTGCTATATGTCCACTTCTGCTGCTGTTTTTCTGTTCTCCAAACCTGCAAACAGAAAAGAATTAAAAGAATTAGTTAATAATTAATTTATTTTTATTAGAGAAAAACTTACCGTCCCTCCCGGCAACGGCGCCAATTTGTTGATCGAGTTTTACCTGCACGCAAAAATAAAATATTAGATTTAATAATTAAAGGTGTGCGAGGTTCTCAATACTAATCCGCTGTAGCAAGGCTATGCGGGTCGTGATCCTCAGGGAGGGACTAGCGATGGAAGCGTTTGTAAGTTATCCCTAAAAATTTATCTTTTTTAATTATTTTGTTAGTCACAACGATATTTACAATGAAAAGTGGTATTTACAATGAGTTGTGGGAAAGAATATGGAAAGATGTGGATGGTGATCTAAACTAGAGAAGGAAAGAAAGAAAAACTTATAACACGTACAAACCTCTTCAGCCTGCTTACCTTTGATCCGTGCGATGATTTACCTTTTCTTCGAAGACTTGCAAGTATGGCGTATAGGATGTTCATCGCCATAAGCCATCAAGGGTTCTTCTTTGGCTAGGCAGTCTCAATGCAATTGGGTCTCATTGTTCACAAGGCATTAGAGAAAAACAATGGAAGAAAACAGGAACAGAGAAATACAAGAATAAAACACGAAGAAATAAAACAAGAATAATAAAAAAGACAAACCTCAAGCAGATTTCATTAACAATAGAAGAAGAGTTGGCTTACACCGCTGTCACCTCAGTACAAGCATGGACTCCTTCCTCCATGAAAGCTTCCTCCACTCTCAGTTACAGATTTTACAAAAGAAAAACGAACATAAAATCTAACCTAGAAGAAGAAAAACCTAAACCCTAGCTTTTGGCCCTTTGCTGGACGCTGGACGACTCTGTACGTTGCACTGCAGGGGGTATTTATAGGTGCAGAAGGCCGAAGAGTCCCGGATGAAGTAGCCCACGAAAGTTGGTCCATGATGTCATCAACTTTGCGCGCAGAAACTGGGATTTTGCCGTGGAATTGCGGCATTTCTAGGGAATTGTGGCTTCTTCTGGTCCGTCCATCTGGGTGCTTGCTTCTGGAAGTGTGATCCTGGCTTTTTATTCTGGATTTTCGAGATAACTTAGAAATCAAGTTACCTTGATCTCAAATATCCCAAATCTTTTATCCACGAATTTCCTTCTTATCTTTGTGGCTTTTATGCTCATCCTGCAAGAGTTTAGGGTTGGGTAGAATTCTATCCTTCCCTCATCTTTAATAATTGCAACTTTAGCCCTTGCATAATTGTACTTTGACAATCTGCTATTTGCACTTTGACTCTTGGGCTTCAAATATGGGCTTTTGGGCTTCATTAAGCTTTATTTATTATTAAAATAATAATTCGAGGCCTGCACACAATAAATTATAAATTATTAATAATTATGCAGAATTAAATGAATAAATATGAAAATGTGATGGTAAATGTTATGATAAAAATGCACTTTTGACTACCAATCACATAGTATATTATAAATAAGACAACTTGCACCAGTTTGGAGGAAACTGATGGGTCCCGAATAGTTTCATGCTTATGTGGTCATATCGAGTCACACGTGGCCACATACTTGAGGGATCACCTGGCGGCTACCAGGGATTCCGTGGGGTGTACTGGCACCCCTACTCCTCCTGTTTATTCCTGTCAGGTATACACAAGCCCTAAGCCTATTTTTATGGGATCTATGATACCCTATTCCTTTTCAGGCATACAATAAATCCCGATACCTAGTGGTATGCTCCAGTTCAGCACCGGATACTCCTTGACTGCTCTCCCGAGCAAGTATGGGGCCCATTCTAAACATAGTTCGTCGAACTCTATCAGTTTTCAAATAACTTGCTTTATAAGTTGTAAGTGAAAGTATGTGGAATGGGACGCATACTAAGACTTACAACTTAGACGGCCCAATTATAATAAGATGCTAATATACAACTCTTTGTGTTGTTTTGCAACTTGGGTTGTATACGCTCGATACGGTAACATGAGATAAAGGTATATAGATGAGGGTTTTCTTGTTTGGATTATTCCTTCGATGTACTAGTCTCATAGAGCCGTGACCTAAGCTCATACGATTGGTTTTGCTCGTATTCGGCTTTATTTGGTTTTATAAGTTTTATCAGCTTTATGTTAGTTTAAGAGATATCTGGTGTTGCTTTATTTGTTTTACTTTCTGCCTCCACACCTGCTCCTGTATGCATGTACTCACGATACGGTTTTCAAAGCATACTCCTTTGATTCAGATTTATTGATACACATGTGCTTATCCCTGCTTGCCACTTGGCATTCACCATACTACTCGTTGGGGAGTTCTGACTCCCCTAAATCCTCATGTCCAGTCCCAGAGTTTGAAGCTTGTGAATTCTCTCGGTTGCTGATCAGAGATGTACAGCTGAAGCGTGGATCATCGGCAGACTATTTGAGGCCCGATCCTTTCAGCCCCCTGCTCGTCTCTCGAGTTTGTGTAACTCGTGAGCGCCCTTTGTACTGTTCTTACTTGTATATCTCTTTGTATTCTCTTATTCGTCAAAGTACACCTAGAGGGGAATAGGTGTATGGCTAATCTAATAACAAATAATGCGGAATTAAATAATAATTGCAACCACTTAGTGTAACTAAAGAGTGTAACTGAATTTCCGGTGAAGGGCTCAGGACTATCTCCTCTAAATTCCTCTAAATAAGAGTTGAGGTGTTATATGAAGCTCTCTTGGTTCAACACAAGTGAGGCACACAATCAAACCCAAGCATATAAATGATATGAACAATATGATGCAATGCACAATACAAAGAGAGAGAGTTTGAGATAGTGGATCAAACGCAAACACAAAGATATATTTCGAGGTTCGAGCACCCAGCTCTACGCCCCTGCCTTCACACAGAAGGATTTCACTATAGCGTCCACACAGGACTTCCCACACAGGGAACCTTCACTGAGGATTTTAGGTAATACAATTTTGGAGTACACAACTCCTCTCTCAAACACCAACAACCTCTACACACGAGGCTAGGCACAAAGCTAACACAGGGATCAACCTCTCTCACTAGAGGGATACCAACAAACTCAATCACCTTAGAGGGTTACCAACAACCCAATTGTACAACCTCCTCTACACTTAGAGGGAAAGACACAAATCCAAAGTAAAGAAAAGGGTTTACAACACTTAGTGGTTTCAACAAACCACAAACTGATTCTTCTCACAAAAATAAGATCCTAATAGATATGACAGATAGATAGCTCAAGTGTGAGAAATAAAAGTGTTTGGAAATGAAAACAATAAAGAAAAATACTTGGGAAAATCACAAGATAGATGTTGAAATAAAGATCAAAAACCAATTCCCAAATACTCTCTTTTCTTTGATTTTTCCAACACTTTAAAACAAATAATGATTGGTCTTTTAAACCCAAATACTATTTTAAAACTTGTAGTTAAAACACTTCTAAAGATGAGAAAATTTGCTCTTCAAATTGTTGTCTAAAACCAGCTCAAATGAGGGGTATTTATAGCCCTAAATAAATTCTGCCCGTTGGCAGCAAGAAAGGGCAAAAATGCCCTCCCGGTCGACCGACCGGTCGATCGGGACCTGAAAACAGAGAGCAGTGCTCTCTGCCGGTCGACCGGGGCCATTTTCAGAGAGCAAAAGCTCTCTGGCGGTCGACCGACCCGGTCGACCGGCCTTCTAGTCAAAACAGCCGTGCACAACTGTGCATGTCGGTCGACCGACTTCTGCCTCGGTCGACCGTCCGGTCGACCGGCAGAAGGCAGGTCAGAACTGTTATAGGGATTAAAAAATTGATTATTTGCCTTCTAAAAAATTCCATAAAATATTCATAAAGTTCACAAAAATAAGTTCTTATATTATCTTTGAAATACAAATATGTATAACAAAAATTCAACACATATTACAAACTTTTTGAACCATTTTGTGATACTGAAGCTTTGCCTTAAACATAAAACCGTATTTTTCAAAACTTGAATTTTTGAAATGGAAAATCATTTTCTCCAAAACTCATGTATATACAAAATCATGATATTGAAACAACTTTGAAACGTATTGTATATGGATAGAATCCAATATTGAAAAGATATCTATCTATGTTTTTGATATGAATTCCGAAACCGGTTAAACCGAAAACCAAAAATCAAATATTTAAACTTGTGTGTGTATGTGAACTTGAGCATATCAACACTATCTAATCTTTACAATGATCTAAACACAATTTTAAACTAAACAAATGGAGGTCTTCTTGTAGAACTCCGTCTCCAAGTCGACTTGATCCAAACGCGATCCAAATGAGCTTGACTCCAACCGAGTACTAGGTGCGATCTTGACGCTCGACCTCTTGAATCAACGCGTAAAAGCTCCAAAACTCCTTTGTTGAAGCTAATCACCTACTAATAACTTGATCAAATATCTGAAACTAAATATCCCAAGATTATTAGTAAATTATAACTACATGAGTTAATCATCATCAAAACTAGAGTGAAGGACCTCT
Organism: Agave tequilana; assembly: GCA_038442645.1. NCBI lineage: Eukaryota > Viridiplantae > Streptophyta > Magnoliopsida > Asparagales > Asparagaceae > Agave > Agave tequilana. The sequence goes on along the minus strand of JAVJIF010018370.1, from coordinate 45,174 downwards.
GGGCCAACAATTCGCGTCTATCAGTGATTTAATATTCTTGTAATATTGTGTCACATCTGGTGATAACCTTGTAATTATAGTCATATGTTGGAATGTATAATACACCACATGCTCTCGTACTCTGATCTTGCATGTATTGATGCGTAGCATATATATATGTGAGGGTATTTTTGACCTACATATATACATCGTAGTAACATCTCGTACCCGCGGTATCGGGCATTACAGGGTGGGTCAGAGCCTAGGTTCTCCCATCATCAGTACGTCCAGATGACAATTAAAGGTAAAGAAATTTACAGCTGGAATGCATGAGTCCTGGTTATACAATTCAACTACAAGTGCAGAGTTATCTATTTCTTCTTGATCGTTCTTCCTTTGATTCCTGATTCCCTTTCACATTTTACTATTTTGGTTTTCGTAATTTTTATACCAACTTAATGAAAATACACCTAGAGGGGGGTGAATAGGTGTATGGCTAATCTAATGACAAATGATACGGAATTAAATACTAATTGCAACACACTAAGTGTAACCAAAGAGTGTAGCAGAATTCTCGGTAAAGGGCTCTGAACTATCTCCTCTAAATTCCTCTAAATAAGAGTTGAGGTGTTATGTGAAGCTCTCTTGGTTCAACACAAGTATGTGCACACACAAATAATACCAAGCATATAAGATATGAACAATATGAATCATTCCAAGATATAAGAGAGAGAGAGAGAGAGATAGTGGATCAAACGCAAACACCAATATATGTTTCGAGGCTCGAGTCACTGCTCTACATCCCCGCCTTCACATAGAAGGATTTCCACTATACGTCCACACAGGACTTCCCACATAGGGAACCTCCACTGAGGATTTAGGTAATACAAACTAGGAGTATACAACTCCTCTCTCCAACAAACACAATATCTGCACAAGAGGCAAGACACAATAATAATCAACTCTACATTTAGAGGGATGGGAAGTAAGCCAAGCAACAATCACCTCACACTAGAGAGATAAGACACTAAGCCAAACAAACCACAATTACCTCTATACTTCGAGGGATAGCCACAACCCAATGCACAACCTCCTTAGAGGGAAAAGCAAAAAGCCAAAGCAAAGGAAAAGTTACAACTCTAGGTGATCACAAAGATCACAAATAACTTTTTCTCATAAAAACAAGATCCTATAGATAGGATAAATATGATAGCTCAAGTGTGAGAAAATAAAGTGTTTGGAAATAAAAACAACAAAGAAATACTCTTGGGAAAATAGTAGATATTGAAATAAAGATCCAAAAATCAATCTCCCAAAGACTCTCTTTTTCTTTGATTTTTCCAATACTTTAAAACAAATAAAAGATAAATCTTTTAGCCCAAAAACTCTTGAAAACTTGTTGCTAAAACACTTAAGAAGATGAAAATTTTTGCTGTTAAAATTCTTAATCAAAACAGCCCAAAGGGATGGGTATTTATAACCCATTCCAAAAACTAGCCATTCGGCCAAATCAGCAGCTGATGCTGCTGTCGGTCGACCGGCCAACGGTCAAGTTTCTGACCGTTGTGCCACCGGTCGACCGCCCGGTCGACCGGGGCCGGATCCAGAGAGCAGAGCTCTCTGACCGTCGACCACCCAGTCGACCGACCCATCAGCCAAATGGCTGTGCACGTTTTTGCACATTGGTCAACCGGACCGGACGACTAGCAGAAGGCCAGGTCACATATTTGAGGATTAAAAACTTGGTCTTTTTACGTTCTAAAAAATCCCATAAAATATACATAAATTCTACAAAAATAAGTTCTTTTAAGATCTTTGAATATCAAACATGTGTGACTAAAATTCAACACATATTACAAATAATTTGAACCATTTTTGTGATATTGAAATTTAGCTTAAACACAAAATCAGTATTTTCTAAAAACCAAACTTTGAAATGGAAATCTAATTTTTTTCAAAACTTGTCTAAATACAAAAACATGATATTTAAACTCTTTTGAAGTTTAGAGTGTATGGATAGAATTCAATACACAATACATATCTATTTTTTTGACATGAAATCCAAAACTGGTTAAACTGAAAAACAAACTTTAAACTTTTGTGTGTGTGTGTGAACTTGAGTATATCAATACTATCTAATCTTTACACAAGATCTAAACATACTAAATACAAACTGTCTTCTTGTCTTCAAGCCGATTCGATCCAAACGCGATCCAACGAGTTTGACTCCAACCGAGTGCTAGGTGCGATCTTAACGCGCGAGCTCTTGAATCAACACGTGTTAGCTCCCAAAACTCCTTTGTTGAAGCTAAATACCTACTAATATCTTGGTCAATCACTGAAACTATTTAACCACAAGATCATTAGTAAACTATAACTACATGAGTTAATCATCATCAAAACTAGAGTGATGAGCCTTTGGGCCAACAATCTCCCCTTTTTGATGATGAGAAAACTCATAGAGTTATATATGCATGGATTAAAGTTAAGCTTCATAGAAACTGTCCTTTAACTCATGCATAGCAATAAACATAAAGATATTCAATGAATTACTTAAACCAAACAATACATATATGCATAAATGAGGAAATAAATATAAATAAACTCTCCAAATACTTCTTCCCTTTTCGTATAAACAAAACATATATGCCTTAAACAAGAAAATAAACATGCAAATATAAACTCTCTAAATACTTTAATCATGCATATAAATATATAAACTCTCCAAATATTTTAATCATACATATAAAACTCTTCAAATACTTCTCCCCTTTTTGTCAATTCATCAACAAATGGGCGAAAACAAATCAAAGAATAAAGATATATATATATGCGATATACATTCATGAAGAAGAGAGACGTAAAGTTAGCTTCCCCTGCATACATGCATTATATGAAAAAGAGATGACTAAACCCTAATCACATAACGCATAATATACAATGTATAAAAAGATTTGTGAAGCTCCCTCTACACACGTGTATTACATAGAGAAGAGAGGTCAAGCTCCTCAATATCAGATACGCTCAACATGAATCTATATATAGAGAAGATGTTAAGTTTTCCTTGCATATAAGAAATATATATCAAACATTATGAAACCCTTTTTTTTAAAAAAACAAATTTATGATACCAATTTATGATACTAATTGAAAATAAACAAAATTTTTAAGATACCAAAAGATATCAATTGAAATATCTTGTAAATTTTTGATTCCAATAGAAAATGAAACATTGTACGTTTTTGAGACCAATTAAAATATATATTGTAAATATTGATACCAATTGAAAGTAAAAACTAAATTTTCGGGTAAACACAACTCATTTTGCAATAAGGATATCAAACTGGGAATAATACCAATTTAAGATTATTGATACTAATATTGAAAATGTTAACAGATACCAAAATAAAGCATTTTTCATCATAAAGAGTAGGAGTAAGATATCAATTGAAAATAAAACCAATTGAAAGATAAAACACGAATTTTCTCCCCCTTATGAAATACCAATAAAAACGATGCATAAGCTTGTAGAAGATACGAATTGAAAAATAATTGACATTAAGGACTAAATCAAGCTTAGCATAAACATAATTTGTGCTTTAAGATGTAAAAATATTGTAAGCACAATCAAATCATATATATATGTATAAAAATGTAAATACCAATCGAAATTGATACTAATTGAAGTTTGAAGCATACATATATAGAAAACACAAATATGAGTATACAAAAATAAAAATATCAATTGTGATACCAATTGAAAATATAATGAGGATCAAGTGTATAACTCATCATTAACACCCTATTTATGCACATGTTTAAATAGATTTTCAATAAGGAGCATACGAGGCATGGTCGCCCATCCAACCACCCTTTGAATGTAGGGGTTTTCAAAAATAGGGTTTGAAAATAATTTTAACATATTTGAAAAACTCTACCAAGTGAAGAATATGAAATAGTTTAAGATAGTTTGAAATATCTAGTTATAGATTCTTCAAAAACATGAAACCAAATCATATATTTCATGAAGCATGCATTTTACACAAAATTGGCATTCAAGATATATAAAGCTCAATAATGTACTCATAAAATAAAGTAATGAGTAAAAAACAAATAATTTGAGTGTACAAGAGTCATGTGAAAAGCATAATCATAAAAATAGGAAATGAAGCTCATATGAAATTCCTTCTCAAAACATGTTATAAACATGAAATCATCAAAATCAAATATACTTCAAGGTATATGTATGTTTTGTTAAAACTAAAAGTGTACATATATATTCCAAACACAAATGAGTCCATAAAAGAATTTGCATAAAAAGCAAGTGACTCAAGGGTATACATGTATATCTAAAGTTTTGAAAAAATTGACATATACATGAAGCTAAACACATATTTATGAAAACATGTACAAAAATAGGGAATACTACTTAAAATATAAGAATCATCAAAACTAGGCTATACAAGTACATCTAATGGGTACAAATGAGCAATTAAGCACAAGCATACAATAATCAAATGTGGCTCACTAATTGTACAAGTATACACACAAGTTTTAATGAAGGACATCTAAACAAGTAATAAAAAATATGAAGCATAAATGAAAACATAAACCAATATGATCATTATGTTAAATGCAAGTGCCTTAGAGGTAGGATATACACAATAGTTAAATTAAAGTGAGAACACAAGATAATGATCCATATAAACATGAGTGTATCTCAAATACTAGATATGTATATCACAAGTCTAATTATCATGGCGTTTAACATAATAATCATAAAAAACTAAAACATGTTAAAAGTCAATCAATGAAAGAATGTAAATAAAATGAGAGTTAGTGACAGTTACCAAAACTAATAGGGCTAATCTCTAGATCTCCAAACCATGGTGGTCCTCCCACCAAACTTCCCTTGAAAGTGATGCATTCAAAAATGTCACCATTTTGCTCAGAACGCATCACCATCAAGGCACCATTACTCTCACGTCAAGCGAGAGCCCACACCTACATTAAATACATAGGGGTGGATACTGGTACTCATACTTTATTGGGTCCATGGGGGTTAGCACCTTTCCTAACCCAAACAAATTTATTTGCAAAATTTGAATCATTTTTCTATCATAACAAATTTTGCAAGGCGACCTTTTCATCCACAATGTGTACATGTGTACACATGAGCATACATGATGTCATGTGTGTGCGCATGAGAAGCATGTGTATGCCGAGTATGGTATGCATGAATATGTGGCGCATGTTTCTTGCGAAACATGAATTCCAATTTCTTGTGATCCATAACACATTGGCTCAAAGTGGAGACCAAACAATCTACACTTTTCTTCAACACATATATATCATTTTTAATACTTGAAGATAAAGTAGAGCATGCAACATGTTTGTTAATAGCAGATGAATCTATAGTAGTATGACAAACATGGGAAGACAGATCATTTTTCAAAGTTTTATTTTCTTTTGAAACCAAATCTAGTTCTTTTGAAATAGAAATAATTTTATTTACAGAAACATTTTCTTTTAAAACAATTTCAAGCTTTGAAGATAAAATCTCATTTTTTTCAAAACATCATTACAATTATTTTACTTTTTAAAATCTTGTTTTCATTTAAGGCAAGATCAAGTTGGGATTTCAATGAGTCCCTTTCATTTGAAATCTCATCCCTTTCTTACAAAACAATATCAAGTTTAGAAGATAAATTTTTATTTTCTTCTTTTATTTTAAAAGTTTTCTTTTTCAAAAGTTTATATTTTTCAAGGAAGTTTTCACATACAATAGATAGTTCTTCATTTGATGCATCTGCATTCATGTAATCATCACAAGAAGAACTAGCACTATCATCTAGTTGAGTATCCGAGTTTACCTCAAGGGAGTCATTCCCTTGGACCATGTAGCAAGCTTGTTCGGATTCTTCTCCGCTAGATTCCTTCTCCACATGTTTCATCGTTTGTAGCGCGAGAGAGGTCAAGGTGTTCCATATTGCAAAAGCGGAATCACGATGAGAAATCATAGATAAATATTTTTTGCTAAGTGTATTTCTAAGTGCCATTAGGGCTTGTGCATTGGCCTCTATATGCTTGCTATTACCTGTACGCGTCAAAAAATCACAATTGTAAAATTCTTTTAATTGAATAGAAGATTACAATGGATACAATCCGATTACAAAAGAGAGGGAATCTCTTGATTGATTCTCCTCTTTATTTAACACTAGGTTCTTCGTGTAGCGGTGAAGAGTGAGTCTTGTTCTCCATTGACCGGCCGAACGTGAATTTTCTCTTATGGATCCTCTCTTTGGATCTGCTAATAGAGTAGCACAGCTCCTATCAGTAATGGAATCTCAAAGAGATTTAAAGAACTTGAACTCAACAAGTTAACAGAAAGAGTTGAACTCTTTCTAGCCTTCAAGCGCTTCAAGACCGAACTCTGGCGAGGTAGCTCTCCCCTCTGCCTATGGCTTCTTAGATTCCTTCACCAAAACTCTCCCCTTCAGCCCCTTTTTAGAGGTCCCCCTCTATGGGTCCCCTTACATTCCCTTAGAGAGGTCTCCTCTTTTTTCTCTCCCCCCCCGGGCCTTTCCTCTAGGTTCTCCCCCCTCTCTAGCTATTTATAGCTTTTTATAGAGGAATTGATGTGTAACCAACACCTTAAATCTCTCTATAATGGGAGGGGTGTAACCAACTCCTTAAATTTCTCAATAATGGGAAGTTATTCTCCACTATGTTGAGAGAAAACGGGGTGTAGCTGATCAAGTTCGTGGCTCAGTTATAGCAAAAATGCGGGTCTCGCACTAGACGCGAACCTCACTCTGATGTTGAGACGCGGAGCTCACAGGCTCGCGTTTGTGTTGGAACGCGGAGCTGCTCAGACATGTGTTTGAGTTGAAACGCGGAGTTAGCTGAGGTCCGCATCTGACAAAGGACGTGAGGTCCGCGTCTGACATTGGAACGCGAGGTTCGCGTCTGAGGCTGGAACGTGATCTCCGCGTCTGGGAGATTCACATCTGAGGCTTTATCTTCAGTAATTTTTTAATAGCCTATAAAACCCCATACAAAGTTTTTGAAACTCCGTGGTTGACTGAGACGGATTTCAGAATACTTTGGACTTCAGTTGAATCGGGACTTCCTGTAATCAGACTGGCATTCTTCTGAGAGGCAGTCTCGAGCTTGATCTTGTCTAGATTCTGGTCTTCATGAGTGTACTATTGAACTACTTGAAGCCTCCAAGAAAGATCGTTGTAATTTGATTGTCGGTGTACCGTTGAACCGGTAGAGTTGTCAATTGCCTTTACCAGTGTATTGTTAAACTGATTATTGTAGTAGAGATATACTCTTTGTATGGGGGGAGAGAGAGGACGTAGCTCTCACAGACGCGGTTCTGGCACATTGATCAAGTGGAGACGCGAATTTCACCAAAGTTGAGACGCGACTCTCAATTATTGTAGAGACGCGGCTCTCAATTTCTGTAGAGACACAGCCTTTACTTGCTGTTGAGACACAACTCTTAAATTCATTGAGACGCGGCTCTGTACTTGAGACGTGAAGTTCACGCTCAAAGCTTCTTTGAAAGAGTTTAATTGCCAGAGGTGTGATATTAACTTGGCAAATTTAATAACTCTACTGGCGGAATTTTAGAAGGTTATTATCATAGGTGTGATGTTAACTTGACAGTGAGATCTGGACTTGTGTTTTGAACAAGTTTTATGGACTTGTTATTCTATTGATGAGAATAACAAGTGGAGTTTGATCCGCTGGGGATTATGCCAGAGTCTATCGTTAGAGGTTTAGTGTTAACATGACTAGTACTCTGCTGGAAATCAATGGAATGAAAGTTACTGTTAGAGGGGTGGTATTAACATAATAGCGTTGATTTTGCGATCTACGCAACTTAAGTGGACCTGTCATTCTATTGGGAAGAATGACAAGTGGGATTGGATTTGTTGAAGATCCATGAAGATTTTTACTGTTAGAGGTGTAATGTTAACGTAACGGATTTAGGTTTACAATTTGAGCAAATTGAATTATCAGAGGTGTGATATTAACTTGACAAAGATGTGTGCCAGAGATGTGATATTAACTTAGCAGTATAAAAGTAAGAAGATCATTGTCATAGGTGTAATGTTAACTTAACAATGAAATGCATGCTAGAGGTGTGATATCTAACTTAGCACCGAAAGGTCTCGTTTTCACTGAGAAAATCGAGGAGATCACTGTCATAGGTGTAATGTTAACATCAATTGATTTGCGATATGAGCAACTTTGGTCAGAAGTGTAGTATTAACTTGATCGAGAGATTCTGTGATCTGCACAGTTTAGTGGACTCGCCATCCTATTGAAGAGGACTGACAAGTTGAAATTTTGATCAGAGGTGTGATGTTAACTTGACCGGGATTTGTCTTGCGATTTGAGCAAGTTTAGTCAGAGGTGTGATGTTAACTTGACCGGATTTGTTTTGTGATTGGAGCAAGTTTGGTCAGAGGTGTGATGTTAACTTGACCGGGATTTGTCTTGCGATTGGAGCAAGTTTGGTCAGATGGTGATGTTAACTTGATCGGGATTTGTCTACTGTTAGAGGTGTGATTTTGAACATAACAGTATTTTGAGTGGACTTGTCATTCTATTGAAAAGAATTGAAAAGTTAAAATTTTACCCCGGAGAAACATCAAAGCCTTATTGTCAGAAGTGTGATATTAACATGAGAGGTTCGATTTGTAATTTATTCTACTGAGAAAATTGAGGGAAATCACTGTTAGAGGTTTAATGTTAACTTAACAGTGAATATGTGATTGGTTGCTAATGTTACATATTTAATGTCAAATTTTCATACTTATTTTAGAATAAAATCCTGCATTGTCCTAATTATTTGTTTAATTTATTTGCAGGCCCAATCCTTAAGGAGATGAAGAGAAATGAGCCCAAAAGCCCACCAGAATTCTGAATTAAATCAGAGTTAATTCGTACACATAAAATCAGGGCAAAATCAAGAGGTTGAAACCGGTTGAGAAGAATCCTCTCAGAATCGATCGGTTAAAGCCAAGAATCCAAGGCCATTTCATCAGAATCCGGAGCTCAAACGACAAAACCAACAAAGGATAAAGTCAGAAGAAACCCCCGGAGAGACCTACCAACAGGGTGTGGCCATCTGGCCACACCCTGGCCGCGGAAACGCGGCTTGGGCCGCGTTTCCGCGGCAATCTTGGGGAGTTAGGGGGAGCGTGAACTCCCCGACCTCCCCGGGATCTTGGTGGTTGGGTTTTCTGCCTATAAAAGGCCATTATGTGCACTGAAAATGGACGTGAAGGCAGATTAAGATTTAGCCTAGTTTTAATTCTTTGTAGTTTAGGTTTTTCTTTTCTTGTTATGTAATTTGTATGTAACTTAGGATAGAAGAAGATTCATGTAAGTAAGAGAGAGAGGCTGAAGTTGAGAGTGACACCGACGATGTACCCTCCTCCTTTCTTCCATTGTCTCTGCAATTAATAAAGGTAAAAGTTCTTTTTATGTTTGTATTTTCTTTTGTTTCGTCTTCCTCTTCTACTTTACCTTGGTTGTTATTGTTGAGTGTACAAGTGAATTCCAAAGCACGTATAACTAAGCTACGTGAGAGCCAGCGATAGTTCATGAAGACGTTCTCCTCTTCCAAGATCCGCATCACTTCATTCTTGCTAGGCTTGACGATATAATGTGCACGGGGACTGAGCTCGAGCTTATGATCTATGCGTTGAACGCCTCCGAAGCAAAGGTAGAACATGCAACGGTTTCCAGGTAAGTCATCACTCAACCTAGGTAAGTATTTCTACACTTTTCTTTCTTTCTTTTCTTTTACTTCTTTAGTATAGATCACCAACCATCTCCTCCAACTCTTTCTTCTCCACTTCATTGTACATAGTCGCTTTTATTGTTTTCTGATTTTCCACCTTCTTCATCTTTCATTCTCTTCTAACATAACATAATTCTTTCACTTTTTCTTAACTTTAAAACAGAGAAGAACTTTCGCTTATTTTCTTAACGATTTCAATAAAGAACTATAAAGCTTCCATCGCCAACCCTCCTTGTGGATCACGACCCGCATAGCCACTTGCTATAGCGGAAGAATTGAGCACTTGCACATATTCTTTCTTAAGTTCTATAATCTCGTATTTTTTCTGCAGGTTTAGCCTCAATCAAATTTTGGCGCCGTTGCTGGGGAGGGTAAAACGGTTTTTATTGAAATCTGAATTTTTATTGCAAATTTTTTAGAACTAAACGAATTTTCTTCTCTGTTGCAGGTTACAGGGCAAGCAAGGCAGAAAATTATTATTGCAGTGACATACAAGTGGCCTTGGGCCTCTGTTCCAGAAAGCAGAGACCAAGGGCCCTCTGAATTGCCGCGTTTTCATGGCAAAGGCCGCGGATCCGCGGCAAGGAAGAGTTGACTACTAACAGCTTTTTGCAGGGCTGCTTAGTTTAAAAAAATTCTAGTTTGCTGCAACTTTAATTTTTCTTATATGCCATAACATAAGCCTGCTAATAATCAACAGTAAAATATTTGTTGAAAAGATAAAAAAATTGATTAGACATTTGCATTTTAGGCACGTGTCTTTTTAATTCCTTTATTTTTTACTGTTGAAGAGTGCTGGAGCAAGGTATGTTTGCATTGCATCTAGAATAGGACTATCTCTTGGTTGATTTATATCGCTTAGAGTGCATCTTATTTATCTTGTACACTTGCACAAAAACTGATCTTAAGGGCACCACCCAATAATAAGATAAGGTGGGAATTTAATCACCCTTCCTTAGCCCAAAAATCAGAATCCAAGCACTCACTAACCCAAGCCTAACTTAAAATGAGTAGACGTTGGCCCTAGGGACATCTCGGACTCAATTAGGAGATTATCCTAAGGGGGAAAGGTGTTGGAACTTGACTCTTGCCACATCAGTGTCTAGGAAAGGGATTAAGGGCCGAAAGCCCGAAGGTTGGTGGTTATTTAATTAAGGAACGTCTTTTAACGGAAAACCTCCCACTAACCTTGCCCTGACCTGGCTGATTAGCTTGTGGTCAAAGTCTACATTAAACCTCCTGTGGACAGTCTAACCAGTTAGGAGTCGTCTAGGTCTAGGTCTACTCTAACTTAGGTTAGAATTTTTTCTTTCTTGTTTGTTTATTTGTGTGTTTTTCTTTCTTTTTGTTTGTATTCCATTGTGTGATATGGCTTATAATAATAATTTTTCCAACTATAATAATAATCCATATTATACATCAAACTCTTTTTCGGATATTACCAACCCGGCATATCATGACTTTAACCAACCTAGTGTGCCGGATTGGTCTTATCCGAATCCATATAACCCATGTCCCCCATCGTATGACTATAATTTTCATAATGATTTCAACTCTTCACAGAGTCAGTGGGGATTCACCTCCCCCGAGCATAATTTCCAACCACCTTGCCCTCCTTCTCCACCCAGTCCACATTATGTTCAAGATTCATACTCAGTTCAACCCATCCAAAATAGGAAACCATCAATTTTGGAAATGAGTATGCGTGAGTCCAAACACAAATCCCCAAATCTGATGGACTCACAATTTCACTACCACTTCCAAGACAATTCTTCATCTTTTCATCAAAACAATGAACCTATCAACTATGAAAAGATGCTTGAAGCCATGACCCAGGCTCAAAACACTCGTAATCGTGACATAGATATGATGGTCGAATCTCTACGTTCCCACCGTCCTGATGTCACTTACCATTCTGTTAGAGCCAAAGAGTCATGTAGTTTTGAAAATCAAGATTCCATTTCAGCACAACCATATGAACTTACCCAAACTCCAAGTGATATTGATAGTTTGGCTAGTTTTCCTTTTCCTGAAATAGAACTTGAAAATGATTATGATCCTGAACCCCAACTTAGTGATTCAATTCTATTTCCTGATTCGATTATGACTCCGGTATCTCCACCTGACTTCAATCTTTTCCCGGAGTCAACATTGGATCCTGTACCAATTCATAAAGAAATTGAATCACCCATCTTTGAGGATCATGTTGAACTTGACCAACTTTACAATTTTGAACATCCCATGGATAAATTGGCAAGTTCTCCATTTTTTGATATTGAACTCAATGAGATGTGTGACATAGATTCTCACATATGTGATCCAGTTCAACTTTCTGAATCAATATTGACTCCTGTTTTATTACCAAACTTGAATAATATTCTAGAGTTAGTTTTGATTCCCCCACCTATCATTCCTGAACTGGAATCACCCATATTAGGTCACATTCCATTGTTGGAAAATACATGTGGACTTGAGTTTCAACTTCTTGACTTGGACCCAATTCCTGAACCAATTTCGACTCTTGAACCTTTACTTGATTTAAGTCACCTTCCTGAGTCGGTATTAGTTCCTGTCCTTCCTGAGTCCAAGTCAACTGTTCTATCATTTCATACTCCATTCTGGGACGAGGTGGTTGACAAATTTGACTCCGAAATTAGTTATGGAATATGGAAATTAGATGGGGTCAAATATTTAATAAAAATCCTTCATGGATATATCTTTTTAATGGGTTATATTAAAGATAGTGCTGGTGGGTTCCTCCGAGACCCAAGAAAGTTGATTGGGCCGCGTTTTGTGGACCAATCAGACCACCACCGGAACCACCACCTTAAGGTAACACTTTCCTTCCCTGTCGTCTTTTTCATGCATCTATGCATTAATTCATACATTGAGGATAATGCATGAGATAGGTGTGGGGGAGGGTCTAACATAACTTTTCTTTTTGTTTAAAAAAAAATTGACATTTTTCTTTACTTTTAAAAACTTTTTGAAAAATAGAAACAATATTTTGACTTATTTCTGTAAGAAATTAAGTTAATTTTAAGGAATAGGAAAATCCAAATTAGGATTTTTTATACTTGGTCAAAATAAGATTATTTGTTTGATTTATAGAGTTAGGAAGATAATTTGTCAAAGTAATTTAGTCTTGATCTTTACCTTAATGAAATATGCACACTTCATACACTTACACACTTAGGGTTCAAAAACAAAGATTCTTATGCCTTATAATATATATATATATATATATATATATATATATATATATATATATATATATATATATATATATAAACAAATCTAATTATTGATTAGCTAGGTGCTTTGGCCTAAGAAAGCCTTAGTATTTATGCAAAAGATAATTAGATGAGTTTGAAAAAAAAAAACAAGTCTAATTATTGACTAGCTAGGTGCTTTGGCCTAAGCAAGCCTTGGTATTTATGCGAAAGATGATTAGATAAGTTTGAAAAGAAAAATCCTCTGATTAAGCTGGGTATTAGTGCCTAATAAAGCATAAGTATTCACGCCTAAAAGAGATTCATATAATAAAATCCTTAGTTTTGTGGCCTTATTTGCTCGAGTCCTTAAGTCCTAGGGGTGTCTTCTCACCTGGTGCCCTAAGACCGTCTGGTTTGGGAGTCATCGATTAAAGGCTCGTTACATGGGCAGATTAGAAAGCCTAATAAAACTAAGGAATAATACCACAAAAAAAAGTATATATATAAAAATAATAAGGCATAAGAGTTAGAGGTAATGAACCCTTAGTCAAATTTTCACATTCACAAGGTGCATATGACTTAGGGTAAAGTAATAGACTAGATGAGAAGCACAATTTGACTCCTTACTTTGATTGATAACAAATTTTTGAATAGAGACTAAGTTTAGGAATGAAAAATTCGGCTTTCCTATAACTTATAGATTGCTTAGATCTTACAATCATATTTCAAATATTTTTCTCTTTCAAAATGCTTTTCGAAAATACTAACTCTTTATTTCTCTTTCTTTATGGATTTTGTGGGTGTAATCCGCTGAAAATCCTCACGAGATAAAACTCGTCCTCTAGGGGGGACCTAGAGGTTTAACGGCTTGTTGCACATGCTCAGTGCAATCGCGCGACCTGCGAAAGTGGTCTAATAATCCTTAGTATATTTAGTTGTTTTGCTCGAGGACGAGCAAAAGATAGGTATGGGGGTGTGATTGGTTGCTAATGTTGCATATTTAATGTCACATTTCCATACTTATTTTAGAATAAAAGCCTGCATTGTCCTAATTATTTGTTTAATTTATTTGCAGGCCCAATCCTTAAGGAGATGAAGCGAAATGAGCCCAAAATCCCACCAGAATTTTGAATTAAATCAGAGTTAATTCGTACACATAAAATCAGGGTAAAATCAAGAGGTTGAAACCGGTTGAGAAGAATCCTCTCAGAATCGATCGGTTAAAGCCAAGAATCCAAGGCCATTTCATCAGAATCCGGAGCTCAAACGACAAAACCAACAAAGGATAAAGCCAGAAGAAACCCCCGGAGAGACCCACCAACAGGGTGTGGCCATCTGGCCACACCCTGGCCGCGGAAACGCGGCTTGGGCCGCGTTTTCGCGGCAATCTTGGGGAGTTAGGGGGAGCGTGAACTCCCCCGACCTCCCCGGGATCTTGGTGGTTGGGTTTTCTGCCTATAAAAGGCCATTATGTGCACTGAAAATGGACGTGAAGGCAGATTAAGATTTAGCCTAGTTTTAATTCTTTATAGTTTAGGTTTTTCTTTTCTTATTATGTAATTTGTATGTAACTTAGGATAGAAGAAGATTCATGTAAGTAAGAGAGAGAGGCTGAAGTTGAGAGTGACACCGACGATGTACCCTCCTCCTTTCTTCCATTGTCTCTGTAATTAATAAAGGTAAAAGTTCTTTTTATGTTTGTATTTTCTTTTATTTCGTCTTCCTCTTCTACTTTACCTTGGTTGTTGTTGTTGAGTGTACAAGTGAATTCCAAAGCACGTATAACTAAGCTACGTGAGAGCCAGCGATAGTTCATGAAGACGTTCTCCTCTTCCAAGATCCGCATCACTTCGTTCTTGCTAGGCTTGACGATATAATGTGCACGGGGACTGAGCTCGAGCTTATGATCTATGCGTTGAACGCCTCCGAAGCAAAGGTAGAACATGCAACGGTTTCCAGGTAAGTCATCACTCAACCTAGGTAAGTATTTCTACACTTTTCTTTCTTTCTTTTCTTTTACTTCTTTAGTATAGATCACCAACCATCTCCTCCAACTCTTTCTTCTCCACTTCATTGTACATAGTCGCTTTTATTGTTTTCTGATTTTCCACCTTCTTCATCTTTCATTCTCTTCTAACATAACATAATTCTTTCACTTTTTCTTAACTTTAAAACAGAGAAGAACTTTCGCTTATTTTCTTAACGATTTCAATAAAGAACTGTAAAGCTTCCATCGTAAACCCTCCTTGTGGATCACGACCCGCATAGCCACTTGCTATAACGGAGATTGAGCACTTGCACATATTCTTTCTTAAGTTCTATAATCTCGTATTTTTTGTGCAGGTTTAGCCTCAATCAATATGCCAGAGGTATAATGTTAACTTGGTATGTTTGATCTGTGATTATTTCACTGGGGATATAGTCACAGGCTTTTTGTGGTCCTACCATTCCATGGATGGGAATTGGTAAGGGATTTTGGAGGGAATTTTATGGAATGAGTTGTCAGAGGTAACTGTTAACATGAACATATTGATTTCTCTAGAAAATAAAGATTTACTTTTAGAGGTGTAATGTTTAACATAACAGTAATAGAATTTTACGATTTAAGCAATTTAAGTGGACCTGTCATTCTATTGAAGAGAATGACAAGTAAGACTAGACCCATCGGGGATCTAAATATTTCTTTACCGTCAAAGGTGTGATATTAACATAACTGATCAGATTGAATCTTGCCAGAGGTGTGATATTAACTTGACAAGGACGTGAGTTAGAGGTGTACTGTTAACTTAGGTCCATAAGAACTTCAGTTTCATTAGGGAGACTGAAGATATCACTGTCATAGGTAGTGTTAAACTTGACAGTGGAGGTAATGCTAGAGGTGAGATGTTAAACTTAGCATTGGTCATCTCGACTCCGATATGGAAGTTTGAGGAAAAGTCATTGTCATACGTGTATTATTGAACTTAACAATGAATTGGTTGCTAGAGGTGTGATGTTAAACTTAGCATCGCTCGTCTCAGCTTCGATATGAAAGCCTGAGGAAAAGTCATTAATATAGGTGTAGTGTTGAACTTAAGAATGAACTGGATGCTAGAGGTGTGGTGTTAAACTTAGCATCTGTCTTCTCAGCTTCGATATAGAAGTCTGAGGAAAAGTGACTATCAGAGGTTTAATATTGAACTTGGCAACAACTTAATCATTATTAGAGGTGTAGTATTAACATAATAGTAGTTTGTCAGAGGTATAATATTAACGTGACAGTAGTTGGTTTATGATATGAGCAATTTTGAGGACTTATCATTCTATTGATGAGAATTGACAAGTGGAGTTTGAAATGTCAGAGGTGTAGTATTAACTTGACAATCATTGATTTGTGATATAAGCAATTTTGAGGATTTATCATTCTATTGATGAGAATTGATAAGTTTGGAATGTCAGAGGTGTAGTATTAACTTGACAATTTGGTTGATTTGTGACTCCATGTAGAGGAGCGACAAGTGAAGCTTGTATCGCTAGGGAGTATTGAAACTTTTCATTGTCAGAGGTTTTATATTAAACTTAACAATGATTGTATTTGTGGAACTACCACTCTATGAAAGAGAATTGATAGGGGATTTCGGTGGAAAATAAAATGAACTGTCAGAGGTTTAATATTAACGTGACAATAGTTGATTCCTAAAGAGGCCGGAGATTCGCCGTTAGAGGTGTAATATTAACATAAAAGCGGAGATTTTAAATGAGTTTTGTTGTCAGAGGTTTAATATTAACTTGACAGAATCCACTGGGGATTGAAAAATCTGATTTGTCAGAGGTTTATTGTTAACATGACAAATTCCAGTTTATTTCATTAGGGAGATGAACACAAGTATTTTTGTGGCCCTACCATTCTGTGGATGAGAATTAGTAAGTGATTTGGAGGAGAGGATGGGACCAAGTGCCTCAATGTTTTTAGCAAACCTTCTACTCAGGCTCGTGTTTCCACGTCAGAGAAAGGACGTGAGGTCCGCGTCTGGCGACTTCCGTGTTTGACTGAGAAAGGACGCGAGGTCTGCGTCTGGCGACTTCCGCGTCTGACATTGGAACGCGAGGTCTGCGTCTGGCGACCTCCGTGTTTCACTGAGAAAGGATGCGAGGTCCACGTCTGGCGACCTCCACATCTGATATTGGAACGCGAGATCTGCGTCTCTTTGAGGAGTTTGAGTTTGAAGCCTTACAGGTTAAAAACTGATAGCTCAGTCATCTGAAAATTATAATGACAATAAAAGAGCACCGCCGAGATGAACTGCTCGCAATGGCACTCAAACCCATGGGATGAGAGCTTCTCAGTTCATATTTGAACATGACCTCTTGGGGCTGAACGCAAACCTCGCGTTTCTGAAGTGAAACGCGATGATCTCATTTTGGCACAGCCTCCTGCTGAATGCGTGTCTTGCGCTTTTGAATAGAGACGCGAAGGTCATCCTTTAACACTGTTAGCGACTCTCGCATTTTAAAAATGAAACGCTAAGGTCATGTCCTGGCGTGGCAGTGGGTCGCGCGTTCTCGCATTTTGGCACAGCTTGATGCTGGACGCGAACTTCACGTTTTGGGCTAAAACGCGCAGCTTGTGAACGCGAGCATCGCGTTTGTTGCAGAAATGTGGGGCTGAAAGCAAACTTCGCGTTTGGTGCCGAAATGCGGGGGTGAAAGCGAGCTCTATTTGCTGATGGTGAACTTGACGTCTTTATCGATGATCAGCAATCTATTTGGCTCGCAGGAGTTGATGTGAACCCCCTACAAATTAAGTTTGCTGATCCTTGGGAGGAGTTTTGCGGCGGGATTTGCCTTCATCATCATTGGCCTCGCGGGTCTCGTAGGAGACATTGAGCGGGCCGCATATGTTGTTGCAACCACTCCTGTCTGCTGACGATGAGTACAATGCCTTCGCCGTCTCTCGGCATTCCGATTGAGTCGCAGAGATTGTTGAGAACCCCTGGCATCTGGAACTGGAAGTGCTTTAATAAAAGGATGGAGGGGAGATTGGTCTCTATTGCCATCTTAACCGTGGGTCATGACGCGGGACTCTGAAAAGACATTGAAGCTGACCATGTTATCTCCACGGGAGACTCCCGAAGCTTTGGGGGAGTTCAACTTCTCTTAGTCGAATTCGATCACAAGCGATTCGACTGTGAATCCAAGCACCTTGAAGTCGGCTTGCGCCACCACTTTCTCGTTAGTTGAGAATGACAAAGTGTCCCCAGTGGAGTCGCCATCTTTTGTACGCGTCAGAAAATCACAATTACAAAATTCTTTTAATTGAATAGAAGATTACAATGGATACAATCCGATTACAAAAGAGAGGGAATCTATTGATTGATTCTCGTTTTTATTTAATGCTAGGTTCTTCGTGTAGCAGTGGAGAGTGAGTCTTGCTCTCCGTTGACCGGCCGAACTTCAAGTTTCTCTTATGGATCCTCTCTTTGGATCTGCTGATGGAGTAGCACAGCTCCTATCAGTAATGGAATCTCAAAGAGATTTAATGAACTTGAACTCAACAAGTTAACAGAAAGAGTTGAACTCTTTCTATGCTTCAAGCACTTCAAAACTGAACTCTGGCGAGATAGCTCTCCCTTCTGCCTAGGCTTCTTAGATTCCTTCACCAAGACTCTCCCCTTCAACCCCTTTCTAGAGGCCCCCTCCATGGGTCCCCTTACATTCCCTTAGAGAGGTCTCCTTTTCTCTCTCTCCCACCAGGCCCTTCCTCCAGGTTCTCTCCCCCTCTAGCTATTCATAGCTATTTATAGAGGAATTGAGGTGTAACCAACCCCTTAAATCTCTCCATAATGGGAGGGGTGTAACCAACTCCTTAAATTTCTCCATAATGGAAAGTTATTACCCATTATGTGGAGCTAAAACGGGGTGTAACTGACCAAGTTCGTGGCTCAGTTATAGCAAAAATGCAGGTCTCGCACTGGACGCGGACCTCACTCTGATGTTGAGACGCAGAGCTCACAGGCTCGCATCTGTGTTGGAACGCGGAGCTGCTCAGACTTGCGTTTGAGTTGAAACGCGGAGTTGGCTGAGGTCTGCATCTGACAAAGGACGCGAGGTCCGCGTCTGACATTGGAACGCGAGGTCCGCGTCTGAGGCTGGAACACGATCTCCGCGTCTGGGAGGTTCGTGTATGAGGCTTTGTCTTCAGTAATTTTTTGATAGCCTACATTACTAAGATAAGATTTTTTGGTAGTGGCAAGGTAAACATGCATCCCTAGGGTTTTAAGGAACATGGACATTTTAACTTTCCAAATATCAATGTTGGAAGTATCATACATGAGAGGGGTCATGAAGTCCATGAGTGTGTGCAAACAAATAAGTGTGCAAATACAAATCTAGATTAGCTAGCCAAAATCTCACTCCTAAGAGGTTAAACCTAATATCAGGAGCGTAGGCTCTGATACCAATTGAAAATACACTTAGAGGGGGAAATAAGTGTATGTCTAATCTAATGACAAATGATGCAGAATTAAAAACTAATTACAACACACTAAGTGTAACCAAAGAGTGTAGCCGAATTTCCGGTGAAGGGCTCTGGCTATCTCCTCTAAATTTCTTTAAATAAGAGTTGAGGTACTATGTGAGGCTCTCTTGATTCAACACAAGTATGGGCACACAGAAACAATATCAAGTATATAATATATGAACAATATGAATCAATGCAAAATATAAAAGAGAGAGTTTAGAGATAATGGATCAAATGCAAACGCCAAGATATGTTTCGAGGTTCGAGCCACTGCTCTATGTCTCCGCCTTCACACAGAAGGATTTTCACTATACGTCCACACAGGACTTCCCACACAGGGAACCTCCACTGAGCATTTGGGTAATACAAAGTAGAAGTACACAACTCCTCTCTCCAACAAACACAACCTCTACACAAGAGGCAAGGTACAATAATAATCACCTCTATACTTAGAGGGATGGGCACTAAGCAAAACAACAATCACCTCACACTAGAGGGATAAGGCACTAAGCCAAACAACCACAATCACCCTTACACTTAGAGGGATAGCCACAACCCAATGCGCAACCTCTTCTACACTTAAAGGGAAAGGCACAAAATCAAAGTAAAGAAAAGGTTACAACTCTAGGTGATCACAAAGATCACAAATAATTTTTTCTCACAAAAATAAGATCTTATAGATAGGATAGATATGATAGCTCAAGTGTGAGAAAATAACATGTTTGGAAATGAAAACAACAAAGAAATACTCTTGGGAAAAATACTAGATAAATATTGAAATAATCCAAAAATTAATCTCCCAAAGACTCTTTTTTTCATTATTTTTTCAACACTTTAAAACAAATAAAAGATAAATATTTTAGCCCAAAAGCTCTTGAAAACTTGTTGCTAAAACACTTAAGAAGATGAAAAATTTTCTCTTAAAGTTCTTAATCAAAACAACCCAAATGGATAGGTATTTATAACCTATTCTAAAAACTAGCCGTTGGGACAAATCACCAGCTGATGCTGCTGTCGATCAACCGCCCGGTCGACCGGCCAACGTCAGATTTCTGATCGTTGTGCCACCGGTCGACCGCCCGGTCGACCGAGGCTGGATCCAGAGAGCAGAGCTCTCTGGACGGTCGACCGCCCAGTCGACCAGCCCATCAGCCAAATGGCTGTGCACATTTGTACACATCGGTTGACCGGACCGGTCGACCGACTTCTGTCTCGGTCGACCGTCCGGTCGACCGGCAGAAGGCCAGGTCACATATTTTGGGGATTAGAAAACTTGGTTTTTTTTTGCCTTCTAAAAAATCTCATAAAATACATATAAATTCTACAAAAATAAGTCCTTTTAAGATCTTTGAATACCAAACATGTGTGATTAAAAATCAACACATATTACAAATAATTTGAAGCATTTTTGTGATATTGAAATTTGGCTTAAACACAAAATCGGTATTTTCTAAAAACCAAATTTTGAAATGAAAATCCGATTTTTTAAAACTTGTCTAAATACAAAAACATGATATTTAAACTCTTTTGAAGCATAGAGTGTATGGATAGAATCCAATACACAATACATATCTATATTTTTGACATGAAATCCAAAACCGGTTAAACCAAAAAACAAACTTTAAACTTGTGTGTGAGTGTGAACTTGAGCATATCAATACTATCTAATCTTTATACAAGTTCTAAACATATTAAACACAAACCGAAGTCTTCTTATCTCCAAGCCGACTCAATCCAAACGCGATCCAACGAGCTTGACTCCAACTGAGTACTAGATACGATCTTGACGCGTGAGCTCTTGAATCAACACGTGTTAGCTCCCAAAACTCTTTTGTTGAAACTAAAAACCTACTAATATCTTGGTTAATCACTGAAACTATTTGAGCACAAGATCATTAGTAAACTATAACTACATGAGTTAACCATCATTAAAACTAGAGTGATGGGCCTTTGGGCCAACACTTAAGATATGGATAGACTGGAGATGTGGTGTCAGAGGGCAGAATAAAGCTATTATATGATCTCTTTGACCAACTCTATGAAGCTCGGGTATTCTTAGAATTGATCTACAATTGGTTATCTTTCAGAAGTCGGTATTTAGGTCCTCCACGGTTATTTTATATTCTTGGCTATATCTTTCAAAGTGACCGATGCCCGTATTCTGAATTCTTAATTATCGATCTTCTTTATTATGCTCAGTATTATCGGGGTTTTCTTTATCTTCGGTATTCCGTTCTATTCTTAGAGTAATATTAAGCATACATCACATTGGACATTCTATTACAGACTCTTCATCGAGTGCAACTTCATGCCCCTTAGATAAAAGAAGTGATGCCGGGTCAGTATTATTTGGCATTGTTCGAAGATTTATACGACAAGAATTGCAGAATATGTCTATGTTCTGATTATTGTATAGTCGATTTGGGAGCACTATCCATAGTTATTCATGTCTTAATTGATATAGTCTTCATCCCTATCCATTCTGTGTTCATTTTCCCCTTATCGAAATTTCAAGGACGAAATTTTTGTAAAGTGGATGGAATGTAACACTCCGTTCCTAGAATACATACTTAGATACGTATTCAAAATTTTCAATCATATTTTTTGATTTGCTTTTCGTATTTGTTTCTTTTGTGATTATTTATGCGATTGTTTTACATTGGATCCGGATTCGTGGAGTCGGAATCTAAACCAGGGACCTAATCCTAGTGTATTGCTCAATTTGATCTTTTTGGTTATCAGATTTGACCGATTTTAGTTTCAAACATCATTTTTCAATATTTTAGATTTTCATGATATTCTGGACTTTTTTCGAATTAATTTATAAAATCTTCAAATCGGTGTCGACCGTATCACTGGTCGATTCCAGAATTTTTAATTTACAATAGGAGTTGAATTTCTGGATTTTACTTTCACATTGCTTATTAGAATCACTTTTTTTTACTTTAATGCAATTTCTGAGATTTTCTAAATTTGTCAAAGTTCGACCGATTTTGGTGTTGACTGGTATCGTTGATCGATTTCAAGATTTTTAATTTACAAATAGAGTTAAATTTTTAAAATCCGCTTTCATATTATCTGTTAAAATTATATTTTCTATCTTACTGTATTTTCGGTGAATTTTCTGAATTTATCAGAACTCGGCCGGATTTGGTGTCAGCCACTATCGCTGAAACATTTTAGGATTTTTATTTTGAAAATGAGATTTTATTTTTGAAAATCGATTTTATATTATTTCTCAGGATGATGTTTTCTACCTCTGGGTATTATTGAGAATTTTTCTGAAATAGTTGATATTTTCCAACATTATTATAATATTATTATTTCTGGAATCTTTTCCTTTCTTTCTTTCTTACTTACTTTCTTTCTTTTCCTTTCTTTTCCTTTCTTTCCCTTATCCAATCTCCTACGCCCACTCCCCGCCACATGGGTCTAGTCACCATCCCCCCTCCCATCACTCTCTTTCTTTTTCCTTTTCTTTTTCTTTTCCCCTTTTCCTTTTCTTTCTCTTCCTTCTTTTTCTTTTTCCTCCTTTCTCTTTCCTTTTTCTTTCTTTTTCTTTTCTGCTTCTTCCCCTCGCACCTGACGACAGCCACCTCCTCTCCGTACTCTCTCTCAAAATACTCCTCTCACTCCCATAATCTCTCCTCCCTCTTTCTAAATCTCACTTACCCTCTCTTTCTCTCTCCCTACACTATCCAATTTCCTCTCCCCCCACACTCTATCTCTCCTCTCTCTTAACTGGTGCCTCAACCACCACCACCGGTAGTGCCCTGGCGACAACGACCCCTCCCAACTCCAGAGCCTTCAACTTCCTCTCTCTCCCCCAATCATCTTCATCTCCAAATCTAATCACCACCATTTTCATCTCCACTCACCACCACCACAATCATCATCCCTTATCTCCTTCTCCCTGGGGTGGCGGCCCCCCAAGCTTGTCCGGCCACGGCGGCTGGCGGGGCCTCCCCGGCACCTCCCTGGCCGCGGCCAGGGGGAGGTAAAGCCAGGCCAGCCCTGGCCTGACTCGTGCGTGAGCAAGGGGGCAGCAACCCCTCTCTGCATTCTCTCTTTCATCTCTCTCTCTCTCTTATCTTTCTCTTCCTGTTTCTCTCTCTACTGTCTCTTTCCCACCGTTTCTCCCCTCTCTTCTATTTTCATTCTCTCTAGCACTCTCTTTCTCTCTAAATTTTCTCTCTCAAGCTCTCTTTTTCTCTCTAGATTCTCTTTCTAGCATTCTCTGTCTCTCTCTAGTCTTTCTCTTTCTAGCTTTCCCTCTTTCTCTTGCTTTCTCTCTCTTCTCTCTTATTCTCTTTCTCTCTCTAAAAATATTTATTTATATTTAATATATTATGCGCATGCGCGAGTTTCTGGGATTCTAGACTTCACGGCTTTTTTGAAGATTTAGGCGAGTGTCCTCACCTCGTTTTGGGTTTTTCCACTTCGTCGGGTCAACTGTGTATTTAATTTTATATTTGAATTGTATCCGTATTTTGTACTGGGTCGTACCCTCATATTTGTATGTGGCTAAGTGCCCAGATTGTGCATGTATATGCCTGTGACGAATGGTTGTACTAGGTTGTTTATTTTTTATCCATATACCATGGCTGTGATGTGTTTTATTCTGCTTTTATACTATGCGTCGCTGACCCTTCGTGGTCGTTTAGCCGCCGGGCTCTCTACTCTGCCTTTGGGCTTAAACTCTCTGAGTTTCTTACCTTCGCCGGAGGCATAGCTAAGTCGTGTGGTTGCGAGCCGAGCTTAATTGCGTAGCCTCGTCAGACGCGACTTACTATGTTTTCGCTTTGCTTGAACTCCTTGAGTTTTACTAGCTACATTGAGTGTCTGCGAGCCGAGCTTAATTGCGTAACCTCTTCAGGCACGGTTTAGCTACACCTTTGTATTGTTCAGCCTCCGAGCTTAACCGCTCTACGGTTTCACTTTAGCTTTTGGGCTTTAAACTCTTAGTTTGCTAGCTTCACCGGGAGCCTAGCTAAGTCGTGTGGCTGCGAGCCGAGCTTGATTATGTAGCCTCGTCAGGTGTGGCTTACTAGTTCCCTCTTTGCTTGAACTCTCTAGGTTTTACTAGCTACACCGTGTGTCTGCGAGCTGAGCTTAACTGCGTAACCTCTTCAGGCACGATTTAGCCATATCCCCGTATTGCTTCGCCTCCGGACTTAACCTCTCTGAGATTTATTAATGGCTAGTTCTGTTTTTTAGCATCGCCTGATAGGCATGTTTAGCGCCAGCGCTTTTTCACTAGACTCGCATAGGCAGGATGCTACCTGATTGGTCATCAAAAATGCATATTTTCATTCACATTTCCATACTTAATTTTTTAAAAACATTACTATCAATTCATTTATTGTTTAGTAATGTGCAGGCCTCCAAGATCTAAGAAAGTCCAAGAGAAAGCCCAAAAGAAGGCAAAAGCCCACAAGAAATATGAAAATAAAGAGTAAATAGGAAAGATAAAGGAAACATCTTTTCTATCCCATTTAAATTTAAATTTCTCTAAAGGAGAAGAAGGATAGGACAAGATGGATCCTAATCCTAATTAAAGACAGAGCTGGACTTCTATTTGAATCTGGTTGCTTGCACTACAAGATAAAGGTAAAAGGGAGAGAATCTGAATTTGATTCGGATTTGGAGATAGCTTGGTCTCCAAGTCATTTAAAGAGATCATCGCATTTCAAAATTCAGAGCCCAAAATCAAAATCTGAGTATATATTTTCAGATGGACAGACCAGAGGAGACCACGCGAAAAGCGCGTGGCCAGTGGCCACGCTTCGCGACATTATGGCAAGAGCTAGCGCCGCGTTTCGGTGGTAGAGTTGTACTGAAATTTTACATCTCAAATCTCCTATAAAAACCCTATAGAGCAACAGAGAAGGGCATATCTCAGAGCTCAAGCTTAGATTTTCTTTAGATTCTCTTTCTTTTCAAATTTTCTTGTATTATTTCGTTTTGGAGAAGAAGATTGTTGAAGAAGCAAAAGAGCTTAGTAATTGGCCGTGACATCCAATAAAATAAGGTTCTTTATTCTTTTTACTCTTCTTGCCTTTCAATTTAATTTGGTTTTTTGCTTTATCTTATTTGTTTTTCTTCTTTTAATTTTGACACAACTTTTCTCATTCATAATAAAAATTGAAAATCAAAATAAAAATATTAGTAACTAATTAAACAAACTTATAGTTTGCTAATCTCTCGATCAACCCAAGTTTAGTTTAAAAGATGAACTGATTGCAATCTATGCTTGTTAAACACCCTAGGATTAAA
Organism: Agave tequilana; assembly: GCA_038442645.1. Taxonomy (NCBI): domain Eukaryota; kingdom Viridiplantae; phylum Streptophyta; class Magnoliopsida; order Asparagales; family Asparagaceae; genus Agave; species Agave tequilana. Next base: position 19,379 of record JAVJIF010018370.1, on the reverse strand, counting down.
TTTGTATTCTTAAAGATGAATAAATAATTAGGTTTAACTAATTTAGGGTTGCACTTCTTAATGCTTATTCATACTTCAATTTTAGATACTTTGGTAGCATCATGTTAAGTTTTAAAAAAAAGACTTTTATATGTTATGTTTAGAAATTAGGATGAGTTAAAGTAATTTAATTAGTGCACAATATTTTTACTCATCTTACTTGATTCTCAATCAAAAACCTAGGGTAGATAATTCTTCATGGATTCAATATGATGTTCGCTCTTTCTAGACTAATACTTTGGTTGTGGTAGATGATTAGTGGACTATAATTCCTTTTGCTTAATTAATTAAATCTCTTTCTTACAATCAGTATCTCTTTTTTCCAAGCTAACTGTTAGAAAAATCGTTCCGAAAAGCTTCCATCGCATCCTTCCCTATGGATCGACCCGTTTAGCCCTTACTATGCGGTTACATTGAGAAGAGACTAAGAACTTTCTAACTCTAACTCTTGACTTTATTTCCAACACATTTTCTTTTCTTAATCACTGTCGGATTTTCTACTTGCAGCTTAAGTCGAGTCATCCTGGTAACTCCGCCAGGTGCTTTAGTGATTAAACAATGTTAGCTGTTCATGCCTCTAGCTTACTCAGCTCCGCTTGATTGTGCTCAGCTACTACTCTATCACTTGTCATGCACATGCTTGATATGTTAACCCTTATCATGCTATCACCTGACACTTTGACATGCTACTACTTGGGACCTGCCCCCTATTATGGTATCACTTATCACCTGTCATGTTAACACCTGACCTGTGATTATCACATTTACGGGAATCATGTCTTGTTATCCTATATCATATACAATGACCTGTTATCTTGTATTATATACGATGACTTGTACTCTTGTTATACATGTACTCATGTACTCCTGAATTCTTGATCATCTCCTGCTCCTGTTATTCCCATAAATTGATAATTACATAGTATATTATAAATAAGACAACTTGCACTGGTTTGGGGAAAATTGATGGGTCCCGGATAGTTTCATTTTTATGGTGGTCAAACCGAGGCACGCGTGGCCACATACTTGAAGGATCACCTGGCGGCCATCAGGGATTTCTTGGGGTGTACTGGCACCGCTACTCCTCCTGTTTATTCCTGCAGGGTATGCACAAGCCTTAAGCCTATTTCTATAGGATCTGTGATACCCTATTCCTGTTCAGGCGTATAATAAGTCCTGATTCCTAACGGTACGTTCTGATTTAGCACAGGATACGCCTGGACCGTTGTCTCGGTCAAGTACGGGACCCATTCTAAATATGATTCAATAAACTCTATCAGTTTTTAAATAACTTGCTCTATAAGTTGTAAGTAAAAGCATATGGAATGGGACGCATACTAAACCCTACAACTTAGACGGTCCAAATTATAATAAGATACTAATATACAATTCATTGTGTTGTTTTGCAACTCGGATTGTATGCGCTTGGATTACGGTAACATAGAATAAAGGTATATAGACGAGGGTTTCCTTGTTTGGATTATTCCTTCGACGTACTAGTCTCATGGAGCCGTGACTTAAGCTTGTATGGTTGGTTTTGCTCGTATTCGGCTTTATTCGATTTTAGAAGTTTTATCGGTTTTATATTAGTTTAAGAGATATCTGGTGTTGCTTTATCTGCTTTACTTTCTGTCTCCACACCTGCTCCTGTATGCATGTGCTCAGGACACGATTTTCAATGCATGCTCCTTTGATTCGGATTTATCGATAATACATATGCTTATCTCTACTCGCCACTTGGCATTCACCATACCACTCGTTGGGGAGTTCTGACTCCCTCGAGTCTCATGTCCAAATCCCGGAGCTAGAAGCTTGTAGATTCTCCTGGTTGCTGATCAGAGATGCGCAGCTGAAGCGCAGATCATCGATAGACGACTGTCTGAGGCCCCCCTGCTCGTCTCTCGAGTTTTCCTTCTGTAACTCGTCAGCACCCTTTGTATTGTTCTTACTTGTGTATCTCTTTGTATACTCGCATGTGCGTCTATTGGTGATGTAATAATCTTGTAATATTGTGTCACATCTGGTGATAACCTTGTAATTGTACTCATATGTTAGAATGTATAATACACCACATGCTTCCGTACTCTGATTCTTACCTGTACTGATGTTTAGCTATATATGTGAGAGTATTTTCGACCTACATATATACGTCATAGTAACGTCTCCGTACCCGCGGGATTAGGGCATTGCATTTCTCGTAATTGGTTCATAAGTGGTAAAAATATAATTACAACAAAATCACTTACGATATTTTTTCGGGACCACAAGTTATAAAATGCACTAGCAGCTTAAACAGTTAACTTTGTGATTATGTAAATCTTATTTATAGCCTACTTGCATATAAATAGTTAATTCTCTGGTCATGCAAATCTATTGCAAACAGTTAATTGTAATTAGATTAATATTCACTATTATAAGATTAATCTTTTTAAATTGTGAGAAACTCTTTTTTAATTTAATAGATTAAATTTAATTACAATATTAATTTTTTATTAATTATTCTAATATATTTATTCTTAGAATTTATTCTTAATACTAGATTAGATATAAAATTATTTTTTTGTTATTAAATTATTTTATAATTGTAGAATATAATATTTTTAATTATTGAACTTAATAATGTTTAATATTAAATTGAAATATTAAATATTTTAAATAATTAATATTAGATTACTATTAATATTTTAGTAATCAAATATTTTTTATTATTTTTCAATATTAATATTTTAGTATTTTTAGTTTTTTAATAATTTAATATTTACTTTTTATTATTTATTATAAATATTTAGTATTTTTAACATTTATATTTTTTAATATTTACTTTTTATTATTTTACTATTTTTAATATTTAATATATTTAAATCACCAAATAGTTAGTTTTGTGGTCAGCTTTTTTCACTTACGACTTACATATTACCAACCAAATACCATAAAACACAGTATATTATCTCACTTATAATTTCACATTATCAATCAATCACCGCAAAACTTGCTTGCACAAAACTCACTTACAATTGTAAAAGAGTTTACCACTTACGACTTATGGCCTTTTACAATAGCCAAACATGCCCAAAATGGAGTATCATAAACCTCTTTTTCATAACATTTGGAGGCCTAATTTTCATTTTTCCCAGATAAGGTACAGTTTCACTAACCTTGTTTTGAGTCTCAAACACTTTCAAACTTAAGTTTCGAAAAACTAAATCTTGTTCCCAAACGATGCCATAGTGTTTAATTAGGGAATTTGGTGCAATTTAGGAGCACGTGATTCACAAAAAAAGCCAGCAAAGTATTAAGCTAAAGTCAGTAAGTAAGAGCGGTCTATGTTGCATATATACATGTATTTGTATTGTATACAATACGATATAGATATATAGATACGCAAAATTAAAAAACAACATATAAACGGGTACATAGTTCTGGTTGTATTTTTCCGCTACAAGTGATTGGACGGTAGATCACCACCACAAGCAAAAATAAGAATGTGAATTAAATGCGCGTAAATAAAATACAACATATATACAGAGGGTTGTACATGAAAATCCTTAACTGGAAAACCACGAAGAGCTGGAGAAGCTTCACTATAATTCTCAAGTCACAAGATTTACAGAAATTTAGAAGGAGGGTACAGAGTTCGGATTTCCCAGGTCCGACCTCTTCTTCATTGGAGAAAAAGGTCTATTTATCATCCGCTAAGCTGTTGTGCTAGAGATAGATGAGCACGGGTGAGATCTACTCATTTTGCAAGTTGTAATGGTCGTGACCAGTGTTCATGGTTTGTTGGGATTGCATGTAAAAAATTCGCCTATGTTCATAACTGCTAGCGCTGAAGGGGTGCATGTGAAGGATGATATGGGTGCAAAACTGTTGGCAGATATCAGGTTGTTAAATTAAATAATTATTCTAAATAAGAACCATGCATAAACCAAAAGCCTCTTTATCAAGATCAAAGGGAAGGAGAATTTAAGCATATCTGATTCCATCATGAAAGGGATGCTGAAGGTTGCACGATCTAAAGGACGCCAAAGTTGAGGGAGGAGATTCTTCTATCCAGCCACCAAGTTCTCTTCTTGATCCTTAGAGGAGATGAGAGACCTCCAAGAGAGAGATTAGGTCATGATAGATGGTGGTGAAAAGGAAATTCTACCCATGACATATATAGCATCAAGGAATCCTAGTTCAACTCATTATAGATCTAGTCTCTTGATTGATAACACGAGTTTCACATGTGTAGATGAGTCCCACATCTTAATTTACATGACTAAGTATAATTGAAATGTGTTTAAACCCAAGCCATTAAGCTTGATGAATTCTTTACTGGGTCATACAACATAGGCTTATAGAGATGAGTGTATAAATCCCATTAGACTTATGTATGATCAAATTAATTTAGAATTAAATCCAAATAAGTCTAACAATCTCTCACTTGGGCCAAACAAGTTATATTGGAAGGATGTTATACATAACTTTATGGTACCAAAACTTTAACCGTCAATAACCACGTTTCAAAACAATCTGATTCATTAAGTGTTCTAATATCAAACATGGTGGTCGTTACCTTCAGCATGATCGAGATAGGACCTTCTGTATCACAAGTTTCAGAACCCTTAACGACATAGATCAAATATGGACATGTGGAATGGAAATATTCTTTGATCAAATAAGGTAAAATTCCAACTGGTTTCCATTTAATTTATGACTCCAACGAGTCTAACCTTATGATTCCAATGAGTCTATCTTTCTGACTTTAAAAATCTAACCTTATGACTCCAACAAGTCTAACTGCTAACAAACTCAAATCCGCAAATTAAACTCAAAAGGAATTTAAAGAAAGCAGTGATACTTTATTATCAGAATCAACAATTATACATAAAGTGTACTTAGAAATAACGTCTGATGCATAATATTATCCACTCCCACAAAACCAAGATATCATCATAACTAGCCATCCCTACATGAGCAATATACTCTAAGAAGCTTTAGATGGAAGTCCTTTAGTGAGTGAATCTATAATATTAAGAATAGTACTAACTCTTGAAAGTACACCTAGATGGGGGGTGAATAGGTGTAAGGCTAATCTAATAACAAATAATGCGGAATTTAAACAGTTAATGCAACACACTTAGTGTAATCAAAAAGTGTAGCTGAATTCCTGGTGAATAGCTCTGGACTAACTCCTCTTGATTCCTCTGAATAAGAGTTAAGGTGCTATATGAAGCTCTCTTGGTTAAATGCAAGTGAGGGCATACAATCAAACCAAGCATGTATATATGATATGACAATAAGATGCAATGCACGATGTAAGAGAGAGTTAGAGAAAGTGGATCAAACGCAAACACCGAGATATGTTTCGAGATTCGAGCACAAAGCTCTACGTCCTCGCCTTCACACAAAAGGATTTTCACTAACTCGTCAATACAGGACTTCCCACAGAGGGAACCTCCACTGAGGATTTTGGGCAAATACAATTGGGAGTACACAACTCCTCTCTCCAACAAATACAACCTCTACACTTAGAGGCAAGGCACAAACCAACACAATATCCACCTCTCACTAAAGGGGTACCAACAAACTCAATCACCTCACACTCGGAGGATTCCAACACAACCTCCATGATCACCTCTACACAAGAGGGATACCAATACTATCACCTCTCACTAGAAGGATATCACAATAAATAGAAGATTTACAACTTGGTCGTCTCTCTCAACCACAAACCAAATCTTTCTCATAAAACTAGATCCTAGTAGATAGGATAGATGGATACGCTCAAGTGTGAGAATATAAAGAGTTTGAAAATCAAAAATATAAAGAAAAACTCTTGGGAAAACTTCTAGAATAGATATAAAATGAAGATCAAAAACAATCCCAAAAGACTTCTCCTTTTCTTGATTTTTCTAACCTATTAAACAAATAAAGACAAAATCTTTAAACCCAAAAACTCTTTTGAAAACTTATAATTAAACACTAGAAAGAATGAGAAGTTTTGCTCTTGAAAAACTTGTTGAAAACAAACTCAAATGGGGGGTATTTATAGCCCCATATGAAATCTGCTCGTTGCAGCTAGAAAGGGCAGAAATGCCCTTCCGGTCGACCGCCAACGGTCATATTTTTGACCGTTGAGCCCACTGGTCGACTGGCTCGGTAGACTGAGACTAGATACAGAGAGCAGAGCTCTCTGCCGATCGACTGACCCGATCGACCGCGGCCATTTTCAGAGAGCAGAGCTCTCTGGACGGTCGACCAACCCGGTCGACCGGCCCACCAGCTCAAGCTAGTGTGCACGCTTGTGCATGTCGGTCGACCGACGGTCGACCGTTCCGGTCGACCGGCAGACATCCAGTCTAGCCATTTTAGGACTTAAAAACTTAGGTTTTTATTATCAAATAAATCCCATAAAATCACATAAATTCCACAAAAATCAGTTCTTATTATATCTTTGAAATACAAATGTGTGATAAAAATTCAACACATATTACAAACTATTTGTACCATTTTTGTGAGATTGAAAATTTGCCTTAAACCAAAAACTATATTTTTCAAAAATAGGATTTTTGAAATGGAAAACCGTTTTCTCCAAAACTCATGCAAATACTAAAACATGATATTTAAACAACTTTGAAGCATGCTGTATATGGATAGAATCTAATATACATGAAATATAGTATATCTATGTTTTTGACTTAAAAACCAAGATCGGTTAAACCGAAAACCAGAACCAAAACATGAAACTTGTGTGTGTATTGTGAACTTGAACATATCACACTATCTAATCTTTACACAAGATCTAAACAATCTTAAACTGAACTAAGACAAACTGATGTCTTCTTGTAGAATGCCGTCTCCAAGTTAACTCGATCCAAACGTGATCCACCGAGCTTGACTCCAACCTAGTGCTAGATGTGAACTTGACGTTCGAGCTCTTGAATCACTATGTGAAAGCTCCAAAACACTTTTATTGAAGCTAATCACCTACTAATATCTTGGTTAAATATCTGAAACTAAATATCACAAGATTATTAGTAAACTATAATTACATGAGTTAATCATCACCAAAACTAGAGTGAGGGGCCTCTGGGCCAACAATCTCCCTCTTCTTGATGATGACAAAACTCATGGAGTTATATATGCATGGATTAAAGTTGAGCTTCATAGAAGCTCCCCCTTAACTCATGCATGCAATAAACAATAAGATATTCAATGAATGCTCAACATAAATATGCATAAACATGCATAATATAAGGAAATGAAACAAACATGATCTTTTATATCAATGAAATAAATATGCTTTTGATATCAATTTTAAAATAAACATGTTCTTAAAAACATTGTTGCTCTTAATACAAATAAAGACTCTATTTTAAAATAAACATGTTCTTAAAAGTAATGTTGCTCTAGATATCAATAAAAATTTCATAAAAAAAAAATAATGTTGCCCTTGATACCAATAAAAACTCTTGATACCAATAAAACAATAAAAGATGCTCTTGATACCAATACCAACAAAAGATGCCTTTTGATACTAATGGTAAAGGATAACAAATTTAAACAAACATGCATATATAAAACTCCAAAATATCTCTCCCTCTTTTGTCAATTCATCAACAAAGGGGTTCAAACAATAAAAGGGCATAAATAATATTTTTCTCCCTTTTGCATAAATCAAAAACAATAAAGGTATATATGTTATATACATTCATGAAGAGGAGAGACGTGAAGTTAACTCCCCCTGCATACATGCATTTATATGAAAAGAGATGACTAAACCCTAACCACATAAAACATAATATGCAATGTACAAAAGAAGATATGAAGCTCCTACTACACACTTGTATTACATACCAAAGAAAGGTCAATCACTTTAATAAGACATACACTCAACATGAATCTATATATAGAGAAGATGTTAAGCTTCCCTTGCATATAAGTAATACAAATTAAAATGATACCAATTGAAAGATATATCAATTAAGTATGAAGATATACATCGAAACATCATGATATCAATTTATGATACCAATTGAAAATAAACAAAACATTAAAATTTTTATATCAATTGAAAGATATAAACATATAGGTAATCTTGATACCAATTATAAAACTTAGTACCAATTGAAAATATTTATCACTTTTGATACCAATTGAAAAATATAAACTAACTTTTTGGTTAAACACTAAAATCATTTTGCAATAGAGATACCAATAGAGAATACTATCAATTTAAAATTCTTGATACCAATATTGAAAATGAAACATATACCAATTGAAAATAATTTTCATTAGGAGCACAGGAAACAAAATGAAAACTAATATATCATTTTTCAACATAAAGAGTGGGAGCAAGATACCAAAGGTAAACAAAATCGATTGAAAGGTAAAACATGAATTTTCTCCCTCCTTATGAAATACTCATGAAAACAATGCATAAGTTTGTATAAGATACCAATTTAAAAATAATTGTCATTAAGGACTAAATCAAGCTTAGCATAACCAAGATATAAAGATATAGTAAGTACAATCAAAACACATATATATGTATGAAAATATAAATACCAATCGAAATTAATACTATTTGAAGTTGAAGCATACATATATAGAAATAATTATGAGTATACAAAATAAATATCAATTGTGATACCAATTGAAAACACAATGAGAATCAAGTGTATAACTCATACTCCCTACCACCCATTTCATGCACATGTTTAAATAGATTTCAATAATGCATACAAGGCATGGTCGCCCAACCAACCGCCCTTACGATGGGTAGGGATTTTCAAAAATAAATTTGAAAATAATTATAACACGTTTGAAAACTCTACCACATGAAGGATACGTAACTAGTTATATGATAAAATTGTAAACTAGCACGAAATCCTTCAAGTAAGGAATAAAATAAGAATATATTTCATGAAACATGAAAATCACTCAACCAATGACACTCAAAGTCTATATAGCACATATAATACTCATAAAAACAAAATCATGAGAAAACATCAAATAATATAAGTGTATAAGTTTTGTGTGAAAGACATAGTCAGTCATGAAAATAGGCAATTAAGCTTAATGTGAAATTCCTTAAAAAAACACGAAAATTATTAAAATTTATTTTTAATAACACAACTTCACGACATATGTATATTTTGTACAAACTAGAGTATACATACATATTCAAACATGAACGAGTCCACAAAAATATGTGCATGAAGGCAAGTGGCTCAAGGATGTATATGCATAACTATTAGTTTAGACAAAATGGACATATACATGAAGCTAATCACAAACATGAAAACATGCATAAAAATAGGAATACAAGTCAAAATGCATGAATCATCAAAACTAGGTTATGCTAGTACATCTAATGGGTACAAATGAACAATTAGGTACAAACATATAATAATCTATTGTGGCTCACTAGTTATACAAGTATATACTCAAGTTTTAATGAAGGATACATTTAAAACAAGTAGTCAAAATGTGAAACACCAAAACAAAACTCATATGATCATTATGTAAATACTCATGTTATTAGAGCTATGATATACATAATAAGGAGAGAACACAAAATATGGGTCCATATAAACATGGGTGATCTCACATACTATATATGTATGTCAATAGTCTAATAAGCATGGCATATGGAATAATAAGCATTAAAACAAGACATGCTACAAATGAATTATCTAAAAATATGCAAACATAAATGGAAATAAGAGATCGTTACCAAAACCATGAGGGCAACTCTCTATGTCTTCAAACCATAGTGGTCCTTCCACCAAACTCCCCTTAAAAGTGATGCATCCAAAATGTCATCTTTAAGCTCGGAACACATCCATCTCAAGGCACCATCATTCTCACGTCATGTGAGAGCCCACACCTACATCAAAGAAAATAAGGGTGGATTTTGGTACCCATACTCTTTTGGGTCCATAGGGGTTAGCACCTTTCCTAACCCAAACAAATTTATTTGTTAAATTTTCGTCATGTATTCTATCATAACAAAACTTAGCAAGATGACCCTTACATCCACAATGTGTACAAGTGTACACATGAGCATACATAGTGTTGTGTGTATAAACGTGAGGAGCATGTGTATGCCGTGTATTGTGTGCTTGCATATTTGCAACTTGTTTCTTTCGAAACATGGATTCCAAACCGTGTGTGGTCCAAGGCACATTGGCTGAAAGTGGAGCCCAAACAATCAACACTCTTCTTAAGCATACAAGTATCATTTTCAACAATAGAAGAAGAGGTGCATGTAATAGATACACTAGTTGGTGAAAATATACTAGCACGGCAAACATGCATATCTAAATCATTTTTCAAAGATTTATTTTCATTTAAGCAAACTTCTAATTCTTTTGAAATCAAATCAATTTTATTTTTCAAAGAATTATTCTCTTTTAATACAAAATCAAGTTTTGAAGTTAAAATCTCAGTTTTCTTCATAACAATTTCATAATTATATTTATTTTTCAAATTTCATTTTCTTTTAAGGCAAGTTCAAGTTGGGATTTCAAAGAGTCACATTCATTTGAAATCCCAACCTTCTCTTGCAAAGCCAACTCAAGTTTTGAAAATAAATCTTTATTTTCTTTATTTAATCTAAAGCTTTTCTTTTTCAAAACTTTATATTTTTTAAGCAATTTTTCACAAACAGTTGATAGTTCTTCATTCAAAGCATCGGCATCAATATGATCATCGCTGGAAGAACTAACACAATCATCTAGTTGAGATTCCGAATATACCTCAAGGGAGTCATTCCCTTAGATCATGTAGCAACGTTGTTCAGATTCTTCTCCACTAGATTCCTTCTCCATAATGTTTGGCGTTTAAAGCTTGGAGGAGGTCAAAGTGTTCCACACTGTAAAAGCGGAATCACAATGAGAAACCAACATAAGATATTCTTTGTTAAGTGTGCTTCTAAGTGTCGTTAGGGCTTGTGCATTGGCCTCTATATGCTTGCTATTATCAAGATAGGATTTCTTGGTAGCGACAAGGAAACATGCAAGCCTAGGGTCTTCAGGTACATACTCATTCTAAGCTTTCACATATTGATGTTAGAAACATCAAACATAGGAGGTGCAAGATAATCCATGAATGTAAACAATATAAGTGTGCAAATGTAAATACTAGATTAGCAACCAAGATCACACTCCTAGGTGGTTAAACCTAATATCAAGAGCGTAGGCTCTGATACTAATTGAAAGTACACCTAGAGGGGGGTGAATAGGTGTAAGGCTAATCTAATGACAAATAATGCGGAATTTAAAAACTTATTGCAACACACTTAGTGTAACCAAAGTGTGTAGCCGAATTCCTGGTGAAGGGCTCTGGACTAACTCCTCTTGATTCCTCTGAATAAGAGTTGAGGTGCTATATGAAGCTCTCTTGGTTAAACACAAGTGAGGGCACACAATCAAACCAAGCATGTATATATGATATGACAATAAGATGCAATGCACAATATAAGAGAGAGTTAGAGAAAGTGGATCAAACACAAACATCGAGATATGTTTCGAGGTTCGAGCACACAGCTCTACGTCCCTGCCTTCACACAGAAAGATTTTCACTAACTCATCTACACAACTTCCCACACAGGGAACCTCCACTAAGGATTTTGGGCAAATACAATCGAGAGTACACAACTCCTCTCTCCAACAAATACAACCTCTACACTTAGAGGCAAGGCACAAACCAACACAGTATCCACCTCTCACTAGAAGGGTACCAACAGACTCAATCACCTCACACTTGAGGGATTCCAACACAACCTCCACGATCACCTGTACACAAGAGGGATACCAATACTATCACCTCTCACTAGAGGGATATCACAATAAATAGAAGGTTTACAACTTGGTGGTCTCTCTCAACTATAAACCAAATCTTTCTCACAAAACTAGATCCTAATAGATAGGATAGATGGATAAGCTCAAGTGTGAGAATATAAAGAGTTTGGAAATAAAAAACACAAAGAAAAATTCTTAGAAAAACTTCTAGAATAGATATAAAATGAAGATAAAAAACAATCCCAAAAGATTTCTCCTTTTCTTGATTTTTTCCAACCCTTTAAACAAATAAAGATAAAATCTTTAAACCCAAAAACTCTTTTGAAAACTTGTAATTAAACACTTGAAAGAGTGAGAAGTTTTGCTCTTGAAAAACTTGTTGAAAACAAACTCAAATGGGGGGGTATTTATAGACCCAAATGAAATCTGCCCGTTGGCAGCTAGAAAGGGCAAAAATGCTCTTCCAGTCGGCCAACGGTCATATTTTTGACCGTTGAGCCTACCTGTTGACCGGCTCGGTCGACCGAGACTAAATACAGAGAGCAGAGCTCTCTGCCGGTCGACCGACCCGGTCGACCGGCCCACCAGCTCAAGCCGGCGTGCACACTTGTGCACGTCGGTCGACCGCACCGGTCGACTGACTACTGCTACGGTCGACCGTTCCGGTCGACCGGCAGATAGCCAGTCTAGCCATTATAGGACTTAAAAACTTAAGTTTTTATTATCAAATAAATCCAATAAAATTACATAAATTCCACAAAAATCAGTTCTTATTATTCTTTGAAATACAAATATGTGTGATAAAAATTTAACACATATTACAAATTATTTGAAACATTTTTGTGAGATTGAAATTTTACCTTAAACTGAAAACTGTATTTTCTAAAAATAGGATTTTTGAAATGGAAAACCATTTTCTAAAATTCATGCAAATACAAAAACATGATATTTAAACAACTTTGAAGCACGTTGTATATGGATAGAATCCAATATACATGAAATATAGTATATTTATGCTTTTGACTTAAAAACCAAGATCGGTTAAACTGAAAACAAGAACCAAAACATGTAATTTGTGTGTGTATTTTGAACTTGGGCATATCACACTATCTAATCTTTACACAAGATCTAAACAATCTTAAACTAAACTAAAACAAACCGATGTCTTCTTATAGAATGCCGTCTCCAAGTCGACTCGATCCAAACGTGATCCACTGAGCTTGACTCCAACCGAGTGCTAGATGTGAACTTGACGCTCGAGCTCTTGAATCACAATGTGAAGCTCCAAAATGCCTTTGTTGAAGCTAATCACCTACTAATATCTTGGTTAAATATCTGAAACTAAATATCACAAGATTATTAGTAAATTATAACTACATGAGTTAATCATAAAAAAACTAGAGTGAAGGGCCTCTGGGCCAACAACTCTATCAACATACACAATGTGAATCCGAACTTTATCCCTGATGACAAAAAACTTGATGATATGCTTTGACTTTTTTGAACTCTTGTCATATTGCAGTAGAGCTTTATAGCTCTTATTGTCACAGTGTAGCTGTAATGACCTCTCGACTAAATCTACCATCTTTCTGCAATAAGAAAAATGTAACCTGAAGTGTATTTTCTATTGTCGATAGATCCAATATAATTTGAATCTAAGTATCCAATCAGCTGCAACTGATCAGATTTCAAGTAGTCTTCTGTAAATATTATATTAGCTCTTTGGCATTCTTCTAGTGTCAATCGCAGGATTGATCAAGTATCTACCAAGTTTCTCAACGACATATATTATGTCTGGACGGGTGCAAACTTGAGCATACATCAGACTTCCAACCGCCGATGCATATGGAATATTTTTCATTTGTTCTTTTTAGGTCGTTCTTGGAACATTGGAGCAGACTCAGCTTATCTCCCATAGAACAATTCTTAATGCAACATCTATCTAGCACTATATCGATATAGGCCTTTGTGATAAACCTAATATTCCACGTGTCCTGTCACATTGAATCTGAATGCTTATCACAAAAGAAGTGTCTCTAAGATCTTTTATCTCAAAAACTTTTAAGAGAAAACTCTTGATCTCAAGTATAAAATCTATATTGTTACTTGCTAGTGGAATGACATTCACATATAACACAAGAAATATAAGTCTTCTTTCTTTAAATTTATGGTAAATGCATTGATCATCTACATTCTCCTTAAAACCAAAATCAGATATTACTTGATCAAATTTCAAATACAATTGACGGGATGCTTGCTTTATATCATAAATGTATTTTTTTAATTTGCAAACCAAATATTACGAACCTTTGACATCAAAAATTGTCTGGTTGCACCATATAATTTTCTCCTCAATGTCACCATTAAGAAAGACAGTATTAAAATTCATTTGGTGTAACTCCAGGTCGAAGTGGGCCACTAGTGCCATGATAATTCTAAAAGAATCCTTCATGAAAATCAGGGAGAAATTCTCATTATAGTCAATGCCCTCTATTTGATGAATCCTTTGCGATAAGACGTGCCTTATACCTTTCGACATTGTCTTTCGAATCCCTTTTGATTTTGAACACCCATTTACAATCAATCGGTTTCTTTCATTTAGGCAACTCTACTAAATTTCAAACATCATTGTCCTTCATTGATTTTAACTCATCTTTCATGGCATTTGACCACTTAGTGGAGTGAATGTTGAGTTTGGCCTCATTTAAGGATGTGGGATCATCCTCTTACCCTATGTCAAACTCATGCTCTTAGAGATAAACTATATAGTAATTTGCAATGGCTGATCTTCTCTCCCTAGTTAATCTCCTAGGCACTTTTGCTTGAAAATTTTTAGGCTCTATCTCATCAGTAAGATCTACTTCAGGATGAACTGTATCTATACCTTATAAGGGTGGAACTGTATTTTCATTTTGAAGTGGAACAACTACTTCATCATTTAAAATAATTGTCATGGGTATAACAATATATTCTTTCTCAAATGTGAAATTCTTATGTAGTTGTCTCCCACTGTTATGAATATCCTCAAAAGATTTAGCATGATCCTTCTTTATGTTTTTAGTGGAGGGACAGTGAAACCTAAGGCCTTTATACCTCTCAGAATACTCCATGAATAAACAGTTAATTATCCTTGAGTCTAGCTTCTTCTCCTATGATATATATGGTCGAGCTTTCGCTAGACAACCCTAAACATGTAGATACCTAATACTGAGAGATTTTCCTGTCCATAACTCATATGGGGTTTTAGTTACTGTTTTGCTAGATACTCTATTAAGGAGGTAGATAGTCATCTTTAGGGCTTCACTCCATAATGACTCTAGTAGAGTAGTATAAGCTATCATACTCTTAACCATGTCCTTTATTGTGCAATTTCATCTTTCAGTAACACCATTTTAGTGAGCTGTCGCTGACATGGTGTACTTGGCTACAATATCACACTCTTTCAGAAAATTAGCAAAAGATCATGGATATCTATCTGATCTGTCATATCTGTAATAGCACTCACCACCACAGTCAGAACTAACAGTTTTAATCTTTCTATTATGTTGATTTTCAACTTCAGCTTTATAGATTTTAAACATGTCCAGTGATTGAGATTTCTCATGAATCAAGTATAAGTACCCACAATGAGAGTAATCATTCACGAAAGTGATGAATATCCGTGATCATTCCAAGAAGCTGTAAGGAATATACCACAAATATCTGTATACACTAAATTCAAGACTCATACTCCATCTAGAACCAAACTTCCTAATGTTGTTTGTTTTTCCTTTATATAATCTGTACATACTCATAGGTCAGAGTAATCTAAAGGACCTAAAGCTCCACTAGACACAAGCCATTGGATTCTCTCTTTTGAGATATGTCCTAAACGCCTATGCTATAGACTATAGGAGTTTTCTTTAATTGATGTCCGCTTAGTGCCTAGATTATTCACATACAAAGATTAAAAATATGAAGCATGAAGATTCAATTTATATAAGCCATCAATTTAGATTAGTACCAATAATTTTAGATTTCGATAATAGACTAATCATTTTATTACCAAAAGTGACAGTTGAAAATCACCTAGAGGGGGGTGAATAGGTGATAATGCTAATCAATGCACAATATAAAAATTATGAAGCAACAATCTCACAAAGCAAGTGAATATAGTAATGAATGTAGAGAGCAAGTAATAAGAGCAATGAAAATAGAGCAAGAAATAAGAGCAAGTAAACCAAACACAAACACCGAGATTTGTTATCGAGGTTCGAGCATCCAGCTCTACTTCCCCGCCTTCCCCAGAAGGATTCCAACCACTTCCACCATCACAATGATGTCACAAATACACCGGAGTACCCAACTCCACAATCTCAAGTACAAGTAATCTCTGAGTAGTCAAAAGACCACAAACTCTCTCTTCCCTTACAAAGGTCCTTAGAGAATAATGAGTAGGAATGAAGCTCTTGTGTGTAAGGAGAAAAGAAAAAGAAATCAGAGAGTTCTTGAAAACACTACAGAAATGAGAGAGAATTTCAGTACAAAAACCAAGAAACCAAGTCTTTTTGAATGCCTTAAACTTTTGGAATTTTGAGAATTTTTCTAGTAGTCAATCTCTCCCTAAACACCCCTATTTATAGGAGAGGGTTAGGGTTTAGAGATAAAACATATTTAAGGCTAATCAGAAAGTATTAAAACCAAACATGTTACTTAAACACATTTAAGTGAGAAAAGGACAAAAATAAACCAGCTCAGAAAAATAGCCGTTACTGTTCAAACGGCTAGCTCGGTCGACCGGCCCGGTCGACCGCTAGTTCAAAGAAAATAGCCGTTGCAGGCTACGGTCGACCGGCCGGTCGACCCAAACAAACAGAGAGCTCTGCTCTCAGACCCGGTCAACCCGGACGGTCGACCGTCCAAAGTCTGCCAAACATGCACAGATTTGTGCACGTCAGTCGACCGACCCGGTCGACCGACTTCAAGCCAAGTCGACTTGTCAGAAGACTAGTTGACTGGTTGAAGTCTGGAACAGAAAACTAGGTCAGAAAAATATTTGAAAAATCTTTTAACACTCCTAAAAATCACCAAAATAGTTTTATCATTTTGCATTGATATATAAACATGTGGTAAAAAGTTTAGCTCAAATATCAATCAATATGAACTATTTTTGTCTCTTATCATTTTTACCAAAAACAAAAAACTGTATTTTCTAAAACTTAAATTTTGAATAGAAATTACGTTTTGTCCAAAACTCTTCCAAATACAAAACATGATATTTAAACACTTTGAAGCATGATGTATATGGATATAATCCTATATACATGAAACATATATATATCATAGTTTTTGTCATTAATTCCAAAATAAGTTTTGTTAAAACATAAAACTTAAAACACATGAATAGGTATATCAAAGTAAGTTTGTAGGTTGAAGATTGTATACAATCTATTTATGTTTGGAAAAAACTGTGTGATAGAGCTTCAAACCTATTCACTATTCTTTAACAAAACTCTAAACTAAAAACAAATCTAATAAATTATCTTGAGCAATCTTGAAGTCTTGAGCCATGCGATGCCTTGCTAGAGCCTTCTCTTCTATGTTCCTTCCTTGATGTGTAAAAGGCCTTCTTTGCATCATGAACCTAGAAATTCTTGCAATAGCTAAGCAATGGCCTCCAATAATGGTACTAACCTGAAGCTTATCTTACAAACTAATTAGTACCAATAGCTCTTATTTGGTTTGTCATCATCAAAACTCTAAACAATTTGAGAGTGTAACCTTATGGGCCAACAATCTCCCTCTTTTTGATGATGACAAAACAAATAGGCTATAAACAAAAATATAGGGGAGGAGAAAGCTCCCCTTCAAATTATGCTATATTAAATAAGGAAAAACAATGTAATTTGTAATTTGCAAGTAAACATCATGAAACCAAAAACCACGAAAATATAAACACTTGCAAAACACTTAAACTCAAATTACAAATTCATGAAAACACATCAAAAATTAAATCAAAAACTAAAAACATATATACTCATATGGAACCAAAACCATATGAACTCATATTATATAACTCATATGGAACCAAAACCATATGAACTCATATTTCTATCATAAAAGCTCATTCTCCCCCTTTTTGTCATACATCAAAGGGTTATGAAAACATTTTATTCAATAACACAAACATTAAGTTCACCACAAATGAAGGAAAATCTAGCAAATCAAGTGTTTTAGTGAAAATATCGGCTAGTTGCAAATCCGTAGAAACATAATCAATATCTATATCTCCTTTCTCAAAATGATCTCTAAGAAAGTGATATCTAATCTCAATGTGCTTGGTCTTACTATGTTGATTTGCATTCTTTGTCATATGTATAGTACTAGTATTATCACAAATATTTTTATATGGTTATAATGCAAATCATAATCAAGGAGTTGTTTCATCCAAAGGACTTGTGCACAACAAGCCCCCGCGGCAACATACTCCGCCTCGGCGGTTGAGAGAGCTACGGAATTTTGTTTCCTAGAGGACTATGAAACAAGACAATTACCAAGAAATTGACATGTTCCACTAGTACTCTTGTTGGCCCAAGAGGTTACACTCTCAAATTGTTTTGTGTTTTGATGATGACAAACCAAATTAGAGTTATTTGGTACTAATAAGTTTGTTAAGATAAGTTTCAGGTTTGTACCATGTTTAGAGACCATTAGCTTAGCTATTACAAGAACTTCTAAGTTCCACAAAGTAAGGAAGGCAAATTGCACATCAAGGAAGGATCATAGAAGAGAAGCACTAGCAAGGCATTGGATGGCTCAAAGACTGAAGATAGCTCAAGAAGTCTTCATGTAATTTATTTTTCTGTTTATAGTATGTTAAAGAATAGTGGATAGGTTTGAAGCTCTATCAAACACGTTTTTGCGCACATACTCATTCCAAAATAATTCTTATAAATTATACAAAATATTTGCATACAAGTTTTTGCCTACAAATACATCTTTATGTTTAATTCTATTCCCTGTTCAAAAGTATTTTTGTTAAATCAAATCCTCTTTATTTTCTTTCCAAAAATGATTTTTGACCTGATCCGGTCGACCGGGACAGTCGACCGAGTCTGTGTCAGTCTGGTCCGGTCGACCGGACCAGTCGACCGCAGTCTGGCAGAGGCACGTATCAGTGTGCATGTCTGCCAGTCGACCGGGGCGGTCGACCGAGATATTGTTTTTGCTCACAGGTTTTCTCAGTCGACCGGGTCGGTCGACCGCTAGCCTATAACGGTCAAATTTTTGATCTACCGGTCGACCGCCCAGTCGACCGATGTGTCCGTTGAACAGTAACGGGCAGATTTTATTGAGCTGTTTATTTTTTGTCTTTTGTGTTTAAAATTTCGTTTAAGGATATATTTGATCTAATTACCTCCTAAACATCAGTAATTATGTTTTATCCCTAAACCCTAGCCCTCTCCTATAAATAGGGGTGTTTGGGGAGAGATTTGTTACAACAATTATTGCTAGAAATTCAAAAGTTTAAGGCTTTCAAAAGAGACTTGTTTCTTGGTTTTTGTGCTG
>JAVJIF010018369.1:50000-60000 GCA_038442645.1 Agave tequilana | reverse complement strand
CTCAATTGATCCCTCAATCCGACAGATTCTATCTCGTATCATGATTAGGCGCTTTAGCAAAGGCGAATCATCTCTAACACAGTTCCATATCCACGGTGAGACATCCCCCCTAAGGTATATGTGATGAACCCATCGCACCACAAAGAGTCCTTCTTCTTATGAATATTCCAAAAACATTTCGCAAGTAGTGAATCATTCCATGTTTTCAGGTCTCTGAATCCCAGCCCCCCTTCCGATTTCGGCAGGCACATACTCTTCCAAGAGACCGGATGATGACGCTTATGCCATAGGAAATTCCTACAAAGCCTAGTCACCCGATCAATGATCGCACCCGGGATCGGAAAGATAGATAGCCAGAAGCAATCCACCCCCTGCAAAACCGATCTAATAAGCTCCGCCCTACCAGCAAATGAGAGACAAGAAGCCGTCCAAGAGTTGATATACAAAGTAATCTTATCCGTGAACGGAGCAAAGTGATCCACCCGTAGCCTCTGAGCCGCAAGGGTACCCCAAGATATCGGAAAGGCATCTCCCCCTGCGGGATACCAGTCAACTGCCGTATACAATTAAGCTCCTCCCCAACAACTCCCGCCGTAAAGAGACTTGATTTAAGACAATTTGCAGACAAGCCAGACCTGGACCCAAAATCAGAAAGACTGTGCATAATGATACGAACCGAGGTGGGATCCCCCCTAGCCAAAAGCATTAGGTCATCAGCAAAAGCCAAGTGCGATAACCTAATATGTCCACACCTCGGATGAAAGTTGAATTCAAAACTGGAAGTGTTCATCCGGAGACTTCTCGAAAGATACTCCATGCAAATGATAAAAAGAAAAGGAGATAGAGGATCACCTTGTCTCAGTCCCTTCCCCCCTTTGAAAAAACCATGGATACCTCCATTCAAGCCAATAGAATAAGAAGTAGTAGAAACACATTCCATAATCCATCGAACGAACCCGTCCGGAAACATAAGCCCCTCCAACATATCACGCAGGAAGTCCCAAGAGACCGAGTCATATGCTTTCCGGAGGTCTACTTTGATCAAGCAACGAGGCGATACCCTCTTCCTGTTATACTTCCTTAACAATTCCTGTATCAAGTGGATATTGTCAACCATGCTCCGTCCCTCCACAAAAGCCGACTGCGAAGGATCAATAATACCCCAAGTACCTTCCCCAGCCTGGCAGCCAGGATCTTCGAAATAACCTTATAAATTACATTGCAACAAGCCACCGGTCGAAAATCTCCCACAGAATGGGCATGGGCAGATTTAGGCACAAGGACTATCAACGTGTGATTAATCTGCTTCAGGAGTGATCCCGATGAGAAGAACTCCTTGACAGCATCACAAAGATCATCACCAATAATGTCCCACGCGCTCTTGAAAAAGAGCGCACCATATCCGTCCGGGCCCGGGACTTGTCATTCCCAATACCAAATAGTGCCTCCTTAATCTCCTCCGAAGTGACTTCACTGACAAGTGTCTCAGCCTGTTGGATGGAAATCCCCCCCCATTCAGAATCACCTCCCGATCAACATGCAATACCTGAGAGCGGGTCCCAAGAGACCCTTCATAGTACCTGACAAATTCCTGGGCCACCTCCTCCAACGAACCAGTTAAAGTACCATCTCCCTTAGATATTGCCGCAATAAACCCCTTGCCCTTGTTTCTCTTGACAATGGAGTGAAAGAATTTGGTACATCTGTCTGCCTTAGTCACATAGTTGCATTTGGCTAGCTGGTAAAAATAATCCAGTTCCGCAGTAGAAAGCGCCAACGCGTTCCTGCGGAGCTCCGACACCCTAAAGCAAGGTCCGGATCATCAAACCTGGACTGAAGTTGAATCTGAGCCTGATTAAGCAACAATCGCGCCCTCTCAGCTCTTGATGCAATGTGTCCAAAGTCCTTCTCATTTAAAAGTTTCATTGGATGCTTGAGAAGTTTCAGCTTCCTACATAAACCAAACTGCAGAGACCCCGTCACCTCCTGATACCAGATATCACGAACAGTGTCCTTGAAGTCTACATGTCTCACCAAAAAATTCCAGAACCTAAAAGGCTTGTTCACCGTCCTGGTTGATCAAGAAGAGAGACCACACACGGCGAATGGTCAGAGAGGCAGCCCGCAGGCAAGAAATCAACATGACTGAACCAAGCCCTCTGGAACCACGAAACATTTCCCATCACCCTGTCCAACTTAGACCTGACAGTCCCATTTGTCCATGTCATGTGACAGCCCGTGTACTGCAGATCAGAGAGCCCCAGGTTGTCACAGCAGTCTGCAAAATCTCCAGTGTGGTGGTGTGTCACCGAAGCACCCCCCCTCTCGTCCTGCCTCAATATGCTATTGAAATCTCCCATGAGCAGCCAGGGCTCAGTATAGGAAACCCCCCATTCCTTGAGATTCTCCCATAGGCCCCTCCTCGACCCGACAGTATGAAAGCCATATACGAAGCTGAGGAGGAACGATACGGAAGAAATCCTACAAGTCACTCTACAGTGAACAACCTGTGGGTGAATCAACATAGTGTCTAGCCTTATCCTCAACGGATCATAGAGGATCAAGATTCTGCCACCCACATGAGTCTCAAAATTGTTAACCTGCATCCAACCTCTAAACCTCCTACGCATAAAAGCATCCAAGCCATTCATAGATAGCTTTGTCTCCAGCACCGCCACCATGCCTATATCCCTCTTTTTAACTAGGGCCTCAACCCCTTCTGCTTCAGGGGTAGGTGAAACCCCCTGATATTCCAGAATGCTAACTTCATTTGGTAGGTTGAAGGGCCTTACCCTTTGATTTCGCCTTAGGATCATGTGTGCCGCTGGCAAGTCGATGAAGAGCCCTGTTGGCCTCATCCTCCCCCTCACCGTCCACCGCCCAACTCCCAGAAACACTCGCAGCAGCTACAGCCTTCGAACCTTGTCCCACAGGAGTGTTCTGAGAAGCCTTCAGAGATCCACCTCCTCCAGATCCAGCTGCATGCCTGAAACCCACCCCCACATCCTTGTCCCTGGCCGCCGAAGTGCACGGGGAGGCAGCCTGGGCAGACAGATCAACCTCCCCAGGCTGCCGAGAAGGCAACTCCCCCGCCAGCTTACGGTGGACAGCAGCAGTAGCCTGCTGTCCAGAAAGCTTCCTGAACTTCCCCTTGATATCCCGTGCTGGCCCCCTTGTAGGTCTGGCAGTCACTTCCTCAGCAATGCGGGTAGTAGCATGGACCGATTGAGACACATCCAAAACAGCAGCAGAACCCCGTTCCTGGCCATCAACCGGAGGAGCAGAAACAGTCCCTGCAGGCTGATCCTCCGCATTATTAGAGCTCGCCCCCCTTGACCCCAGCAGAGTGAATCTTCCTATTGGGAACATAAGCAGAAAATTTCCTCCCCTCTGATTCCTTCTTGCAATCCCCCTCGACATGACCAAAGATCTTACACTTCTTGCAATACTTGGGATAAAACTCAAATACCACCTGCTGATTGTAAACCTCCCCCGTCGGAAGCCTCAAATCCACCCCCGTAACAAGCTCCTTCGACGCATCCACCTCCACCAAGACTCTCGCAAAGGAGAGTCTCTCCTTAGTTCGGGTCATTTTATCCGTAGAAATGGGCTTCCCCACTCTGGATACAATCTTGCTGAGAGCCCGCTCATTCCAGCAATCAAGCGGTAGGCCCGGCAATTGCACCCATACCGGCACAATAGCAAAATCCTCCCCCCCAAACCTAAAGCATCTTGGCATAATTTTGAGCAATAAGCTTCTACCATAAGCGAAGTATGGCCCTCCATTTAAAACATTAAGTCTATCCTCCTCCTCTTTGAATCTGAAGATAATCCACCCCGATCTATGAAGGCTATAAGTGCACTTAACCTTCCAACCCTCCGTAATAGATCTGACCGCCGCCACCCCAGGGAACCTGCCAGCAAAGTGGCCTACCAAACAATAGCCCCAGGACTTCTCAACCTCATCCACATCATCTTCTTCAAGCATCACCAGATCCCCCTCCACATCAACCTCATCCAGCTTGATCCCTATACCCACATTGCGATTATCCTTGAATAGGTTAACCCATGGGGCCTTAAGAGTACCCCCCACATCCATCTCAGCCCCCCGAGCAGCAGCAACCCCACCCCGATTCCCCTCTGTATCGCCTACTTCAACCCGGTGTGACTGGGGCATATCCTCAAAAACCCTGTCTTCCAACAGTCCCCCAGCAACCAATCCCGGGTCGGCAGTCCTTCCTCCTCTCTCCCCCGACTTAACCACTTCCCGAATGTCACAATCAGAATCAGAGGGAGAAGATACAGAGACCCCAACCTCCGAGGGATCCATCTGAGCTACAACCTCCACCGCCGCATGCGCCTCTTCCACCAGTTTCTTCTTGCTTTGGACCGGACCCAAGCCCATGGATCCCATGGATCCCAACTTGCTTAGGCCCCCAGCACTGTCCCTAGGAGCCCCATGTGATGATCTGGTTGATGGCCGCTTAGAAGCCATGCCGAGGAAAACCAGGGAGAACACAGCAGCCGGTCTCCCACCAGCCCTCAACAGGGGATGGGGAACCTAATACCAGAGCAGAGAGAAGATGCAACCCAAGAACAAGAATGTAGAAGGCAGTCAGATGAAGAGCCAAGGCAAAATCCACCATGGAGGGAAGATCGGCCCTGTGAGAGCTTCTCTCTCAACACTCTTCTTTTGACTGACTGAGAGCTCTTTCTTGACTGAGAGCTCTTTCTTACTGAGAGCTCTTTCTTTTTTTTTGAGAAGGTAAATGTAAATTTTATATACCAAAAAGTATGTACATACACTTTGTCAGAAAAGTGTCCCAACACTACAAACAAGCAGACTAACAGTGTATACCCTAGTCCCCCCACCTATAATCCATATGGTAACAAAATTAAGGCCGATCCAATCCATTTCCAGACCGTTTACATCCAGATCCCCCCCCTTTTGCTGCCAGAACAGCAGCAGAATAGGGCCGATCTGGTCTGTAAAAACAGACCAGAACCGCCCAGTTCTGGCAGCCAGAAACAGCAGCAGCTGCTGCAGTTTCTGGCAAGATCCATGCTGCCAGAATAGGCAGCACAGATCAAGCAGAACTGGGCAGTTCTGGCCGAATACCACAGCCAGAACCCCCACCAGTCTGTGCATGTATATCAGTCCCGCCCCCAAAACAGTCCATATAAAGGTTACAGATCCCCAACAGTGTGGGGGGAATAAAGAGTACAGAGTTCTATATACATGTAATTTAATCCTAAACGCTATCACCTCCACTTCCATAACCTGGCCCTCAAAAATGCGCCTATTACGGGCATTCCAAATCTGATAGACCGTACAAGCCAGGGCAATGCACCTCGCCTTAGCACGTCGACTCGACCCCCTGGACTCCTTTCTGATCCACTTCAGCGCGCTTCTAATGGTCGACATCTCCCTGGATAAATTCAACCATACCTTAACGCGTGACCAAATCCTCCTAGAGAAGTCACAAGCAAAGAACAAATGTGCCACAGTTTCAGTATGACCCCCACAGAGGACACACAGATTTTCCAATTGCAGAAACGATAACCTATCCTTCGTGGGCAATCTCCGTCTCGCTGCCAGCCATAAGGTAGCCGCGTGCTTAGGCGTAACAAAAGAATTCCATACCGTACCCGGCCATGGAAGCTTAGGTCCCTTTACTCGAAAGAACTCATACCCCATCGAGATAATCATCCGGTCATCTACATTCCAAGATGCAATCCTGATCTTCGCCGCTTCAACTGAGCCTTCTAACCTTATCAGACTATCACGGATTGCAATAAGTCTTTTGATCAGAGGCGAGTCGTCTCTAACCCCGTTCCACTCCCAAGGCGAGGCATCCCCTCTAAGGTAAATATGATGTATCCATCTCACCCACAGGGAATCCTTTTTCATGTGTATGTTCCAGAAGCATTTAGACAATAGTGCATCATTCCAAGCCCTCAGATCTCTGAAACCCAGGCCCCCCTCCGATTTAGGCAAACACATGCTCTTCCAGGAAACTGGATGGTGTTGCTTGTTCCATAAAAAATTCCTGCATAGCCGATTTACCCTGTCCACAATAGCAGAGGGGATCGGAAAGATTGACAACCAAAAACAGTCAACCCCCTGTAGCACCGATCTAATGAGCTCCGCTCTACCAGCAAAGGAAAGGTAAGATGCCGTCCAGGAGTTAACGTACATGGTAATCTTATCCGTAAACGGAGCAAAGTGAGCTACCTGAAGCCTCTGTGCCGCCAAGGGGACCCCAAGATATCGGAACGGCATAACCCCATGTGGGATGTTAGTCAACTGGCGAATACGCGTGAGGTCCTCTCCAAAGACACCCGCCGTGTAAAGACTTGACTTAAGCAAGTTTGCAGACAAGCCAGATCTGGCCCCAAAATCAGAAAGGCAATCCATAATGATACGGACCGACGGAAGGTCCCCACGCGCCATGAGCATCAGGTCATCAGCAAAGGCTAAGTGTGATAACCCCATCTGACCACAACGCGGGTGGAAGTTGAAATCCGAACTACCAGTGCTCAGCCTAAGACTTCGCGAGAGATACTCCATGCAAATGATAAAAAGAAACGGAGAAAGAGGATCACCTTGTCTCAGTCCCTTCCTACCTTTGAACATCCCATAAATGCCTCCATTCATAGCAATAGAATAAGATGCAGAGGAAACACACTCCATAACCCATCCGATGAACCGCTTCGGGAATCCAAGCCCTGTAAGCATTTCAGCCAAAAATTCCCAAGAGACCGAGTCGTACGCCTTACGGAGGTCTATCTTGATCAAGCATCGCGGTGACACCCTCTTCCTACTGTACTTCCTCAGCAGTTCTTGGACCAAGTGTATATTCTCCATCATACTCCTACCCTCCACAAAAGCCGATTGCGCCGGATCAATAATACCCCCAAGCACCCTTCCCAGTCTCACTGCCAGGATCTTGGAAATCACCTTATAAATCACATTGCAACACGCTACCGGTCGAAAATCTCCGACTGAGTGCGCATGAGAGGATTTGGGCACAAGAACAATCAACGTATGATTGATTTGTTTCAATAGGGATCCAGATGTAAAGAATTCCTTGACTGCACTAACGAGGTCCCCTCCTACTATATCCCACGCACTCTTAAAGAATAGTGCGCCAAACCCATCCGGACCCGGGGACTTGTCGTTTCCAATACTGAAAAGTGCCTCTTTAATTTCATCCGCAGATACCACCTGCACAAGGGACTCGGCCTGGAAATCGGAAACCCCACATCCAGCCAAAATCACTTCCCGATCTACTTGCAAGACTTGGGAGTGAGTCCCAAAAAGCCCATCATAGTATCGCACAAATTCCTCTGCCACCTCCTCAGACGACTTGGTGAGAGAGCCATCCTCCTTGGAGATAGCCGCAATAAATCCCCGGCTCTTATTCCTCTTCACAATTGAGTGAAAGAACTTGGTGCATCTATCAGATTTAGCCACATAGTTACACTTGGCAAGCTGGTAGAAATAGTCCAGTTCCGCCTTAGACAGTGCCAACGCATTTCTATATAACTCCCTAACCTTCAACTGCAATTCATGGTCATCAAGACGAGATTGAAGGAGAACCTGGGCTTGCTGTAGCATCAATCTCGCCCTATCCGCCCTCGAAGCAATATGGCCAAAGTTCCTTTCATTAAGAAGTTTCAGAGGCCCTTTGAGGCTTTTAAGCTTCCTACATAACCCAAATTGCGAGGAGCCAACCACCTCCTGATCCCAACAATCCCGCACAGTGTCCCTGAACTCATCATGTGTCACCAAGAAATTCCAGAATCTGAATGGCTTGTTCACCGCCCTAGGACGATGAAACAAGGAGATAACACACGGGGAGTGGTCAGAGAGGCAGCCCGTAGGCAAGAAGTCAACGTGGCTGAAGAAATCCCCCTGGTACCATGGGCAATTGCCCAACACCCTGTCCAACTTAGACCAAACCCACCCGTTCGTCCAGGTCATCCGGCATCCCGTATACTGCAAGTCAGAAAGTCCGAGGCCATCACAGCAGTCTATGAAATCACCAGTCTGGTAGTGAGTGACCGGAGCACCCCCCACCCTCTCCTCCTCCTTCAAAATGCTATTGAAGTCTCCCATCAGAAGCCAGGGCTCAGATAAAGAACCCCCCAATTCTTCAGATTCTCCCAAAGTTCCCGTCTAGCCACAATCGAATTAAAGCCGTAAACAGAACTAAGGAGGAAGGATATGGAAGATACCAAACAAGACACTCTGCAGTGGATAACTTGCGGGAGTATCTCCATAGCATCCAGCCGTATCCTCTTCGGATCAAAAAGAATCAATATTCTACCTCCAGCATGAGACTGAAAATTGTTAACCTGGCTCCACCCCTTAAACCTCCTACACAGAAAATTCTCCAGCCCTTTCAAAGACAGCTTAGTCTCCAGAACCACCAATAGCCCAATGTCTCTTCTCCTAACTAGATCTTCCACCCCTTTTTGCTTCAGGGGAAGGTGGAAACCCCTGATATTCCAGAAGGCCGCAATCATTTGGAAGATTGCACGCCCTTCCCCTTCTGTTTCACCTTAGGCACAGAGGCTTGGCTAGAAGGTCGCACAAGACTCTTGCTAACCCCCCCCAGCTTCACATTCCTCCCCCCACTTCCGTGGTGCACTGTCAGTATCAACCACAGATAAGCCCTGCACCACGGAGCTAATCTGGGTCGACTTCCGAGAACCACCGCCTCCAGCACCAGCAGGCAGCTTGCGAGAATCCACAGCAGCCTTTAACCTATCAGCCGAAGATAGGCGAGTTCCACCCAGGAGGGAAGAGCAATCCTCCCCTCCACACCCCTCATCCACCAACATATTCAGAGCAGAAGGCAGAACTTGCGCCCCTGAAGCCTTCTTATGCTTCCCCTTGATGACAGACTTTCCCTTCCCCCTATCCTGAGGCGCCGAGGCCATCTCTTGGCCCATCAGAACTTGGGCAGGAGGAAGAAGCTCCCCAACTACCGTATCCGCGGCCTCCTCTACAGATCCAGGTACCAGATCAACCCCAAAGAGGTAGAGGCCTGCCCAGCAGCAGCCGAGAGGCCCCCAGCCCCAGAAGACGCATCCTCACCTAGCACAGGTCCAGAGGAAAGTACACCTGCACCCCCCATGACAGCAGCAGATTCCACATTCTTATTCTGAGACACCGCTCCCGATTGTTGCTTCCTTTTAGGCACATAAGCCGAGAATCTACCACCCTCCGACTCCTTCTTACAATCTCCTTCCCCATGCCTGAAGGTCTTGCACTTCTTGCAGTATTTAGGTATGAACTCAAACACCACCAATTGATGATAAACATCACCCGTCGGTAGCCTCAATTCCACACCCCTAACAAGCTCCTTAGACGCATCCACCTCGACCATTACTCTCGCATATGAGAGTCTTTCCTTAGTCCGGGTCAATTTGTCAGTGGTAATTGGTTTCCCGACCCGAGACACAATCTTACTGAGAGCCCTTTCATTCCAACAATCCAGGGGTAGGTCCGGCAGTTGAACCCATACCGGAATGGTAGCAAAGTCCTCACCCCCAAATCTGAAGCATCTCGGCATGAGTTTAAGCATTAAGTTCCTACCGTATGCAAAGTATGGTCCCCCATGCAACACATTCAGTCTCTCCTCCTCCGATTGGAACTTGAAAACAATCCACCCCGACCGATGGATCCAATGAGTGCAATTCACCTTCCAACCCTCCCTAATATTGCGGACAGCCATTAATCCAGGGAATTTACCAGCAAATTGCCCCACCAAACAGTACCCCCACACGTCTTCAACGACATCCACGTCCGACTCCTCGATCACAACCATGTCCCCTTCCACATCAACCGCATCCAACTTAATCCCTTTACCTAAGTTGCGATTATCCTTGAATAAATTCACCCAAGGAGCCTTTGTAGCATCACCAGTAGCCCTCTCATTCACCCTAGCAGAAGCACCAACTCCCTGATTAGGTTCAGTTGCAGCCGCAC